>CABFOQ010024218.1:0-28108 GCA_900660455.1 Gephyroberyx darwinii
CACACACACATACACACCCGCACACACACACACACACACACACACACACACACACACACACACACACACACACACACTCAGTATTGTAGTAACATTGCAAATAAACATTGACTGGAAGTTATTAGTTCATCTCTTAGACAGTTCCAACTCATGTCTGGAAAGTCTGGACAAATCTGGATACCAAGTGAATTTGATAGTTTCAAGGTGATGTTTTGATGTTTGTGGTTGTGAGGAATAATGTTCCTGTACGGAGTGTAATGGTCTAGTTGATAGTCATATTACTAGCCACTATCAGTATACATCAAGTTAAATCCCAGCCATAACCTTCAAATCCAGTCCACAAATTAAGGAAAATGTATAGGAACCCCATCTGTCATGCATACTACATTTTGGGTTTAAAAGGATGTAAAACCATTTCATTTGAGCATTTTGTTTGCAGGAATATGTTTGGACCAGTGCTGGGATCGTCACCTGCCCAGACTCAACCCGTCTTACCCAGCATGCAGCCAGGCTTTGGAGGTGGCAATTATTTAATTATAGTGATGCATACAAATATGTGCACCTAAAGATGTTTTATAGTTTGAGTACGTTTTTTGTAACTTAATCGTGTATTTCTTCCAGCCGTCCCGTCCACAAATCCCTTCGTTGCAGCAGCTGTTGCCCCAGAGATGGCCACAAACCCTTTCCAGACTAATGGCAGAGCTCCAGCTGCAGGTGTGTGTGTACATGTGTGTGTGTCTGGGTGTGTTTAAAGCTTTAGTGTTTTATTATTATTTATTATACATTTTTAGACATTTGTGTTAATTTGATGTAACCCAGTAGCATTCTGGCAAGTAAGTAAGATAGATCATTTGTTAAGGTAAGTTCTGTCTGTGTCTAAAAGTTACTCCCCCTCTTGTGTGTACACACATGCTCTGTGTGTGTGTGTGTCTTGTAGCCTCATTCGGTACTGGCTCTATGAGCATGCCCGCCGGCTTTGGGAATGCGTCCTCCTACTGCCTCCCGACCAGTTTCAGTGGAAACTTCCAGCAGCCCTTCCCTGGCCAGGCCCCCATCCCCTACCCTCAACCTGGGGCCTATCACCCTCAGCCTAATGGTTAGTGGCCCCCCACATCCCTTCCTCCTTAGCCTGTTCCGCCTGTGCAGTACCTGTCGGTGATGGTCAGCAAATGAAAGACCAGATACTTGAAGCATTTGGGTCATCATTTGGGTCATTTGTCCTGGCATGAATTGGAGGGGATTTTCATCCACATGATGGCACTCTATGCTGGCAATTGAGTTAAAATCTTGCGGCAACATCTGAAAGTGACTTTTCAGTGGCAGCTACTGCACAATGTCCCCAGGGTTGCATTCTGGGGACAAAGCTTTGTTTTCTGAACCAAACACGTAGTGAACAAATTTGGAATCATTCATTAGGCTCTGGTCACTCCTGAATGCAACCTGAGACCCTAAGTCTTAGCTCACTTGGTGATGTTTTGTTTTACAGCCTTAGTCCCTTATGGAATCCCTTAAAAAAACCCTCCTAATTCGGCTCACTGTAATATGAATGTTTAAATTTGATTCCCTATGACCTACTGTTTGTTGCAAGTGCTCTGCTGTACACAACCCAAAAATACGAAAATAGAAACTGTTATTACACACTCTGGAGACAGCAGATTCACCCTGTTCCCATACCCTTTGACTATCTCCCCTAGGCCCTGCATTCCCAGTCTACGGTCAGAACAAGCCCACCATGACCCCCTTTGGGCAGCCCATGGCTGGCCCTGGCATGTTAAATAACCCATTTATGGTAAGCATGTGTTACTGTTTTACTCATTTTTTAGTGACTCTGCTTAGTTTGCTGAAAGAAGTACACTGACTTTTTTCTTACGTTAGCTAATGCTAATTGCTTGTGGGTACTTAACGTACTGTATGCAAACACTTTAGCATGTGCACAAGACAGGAAATCTGCCAGAGGCACAAGATGATTTTGGTGGTACTCCTATTAGAACATGTAAAAGATAAGTTGATCGATGAGCCAAATTTGTATTGAGTTAATGGATAGTTTTAAAACAGCAGTGATGTTTAGTGTTGTGTTTACCCACCCTCTTTCTCTCCCTTTACCGCTCCTATTTCAGGCAGGAGCCCCAGCCGGGTCCTTCCCTGCAGGAGGTTCTTCCACCAACCCCTTCCTGTAGCATACCTCCCAGTCCTCACCACCGGAGGGCAGCATGCAGCACATATTCAACGCACCAGTTCTGTCACGCAACCAGTGACAGTACATTTCTTAAAAAAAGACTCTGAAACAAAGATTTTTCTTCTTAAGAAAAAAAGTTTACAACACTATGAAGGAGTACAAAGGACTATATTGAAGACCAAGGGACTGGAGTCTGGGGAAAAAAACAAATTATACCCTTGGGACTATATACAGCACATTATATACATTTTATTTTTTGTTTATGACTGTAAGTTCTTTGTGCATATCATAATTTGTAATCACGATTAAGTACATGTTATGTATAACAAGGACTGAGTTTACAAGGGTGAGTATACACACACCTTGTGGAAAAGCCACTACAATGTATCTACTTAAGTTAGGATATACAGTTTAAGGTTATTAACAGGGTTTCCATCCAAGTACATGATCTGTGTGGAGTTTAGCAACCATAATGATGCAGGCATTTAATTTGTGAAAGGGATTTAATATTTCTTTATTTTAGTATTATTGCTACCATACTGACATTGAGATCCAGAGTGCTATCCCAAAGTGTCAACAGTTGCCCATGACCTAAAACAACCTGTGTAGCTCTACATCTTTGAAAGGAATGTAGATTTTAAATAACTGGATGGGACTCAGCAAAATGGGTAAATCACGCCTATCAGCAAGTGAAGTAGACCTGTTAAATATACAACCTCACATATAGCTGTCCAATTCATTTTAGCTCTGCACAAATGTGAAAAGAGTAGGGGCCACGGGTTGGTTTGCAACTCAGGGCAGCTCACTTCTCTGACGTGTTCAGAACAGCATGTAGAGGGACAGGCGTATGTCTGATATAGCACAAATAGAGGTATGAATAGAAAAGGGGTGCAGGTGCAAAGATAAGCATTTTCTTTTTTCTGTTGTGTCCCTACCTGCCTGGTCTCTGAACACTGGTCAAATCTCACTTTACCCAATTCCTTAGTGACCTCTCTGCCACTGGTAGAAATATATATGAGGAGCAGAATTGCATATTATTCACCAGTATATTTTGAGAGTGAGGTAAGGATGTAAAGGTAAGACTGTTAAGAAAGCCTCAGGGTTATGGGTGTGACCTTGATACTCTTTAGTGAAATTGCGGCACCACAAATGGGTGATGTCCCAGTGACAGCGAATGAGGAGTTTACTAGACCCTGCCTAGACTTTCAATATGAATTCTCTTCATAAGAAAGGCTATGTCTAATTCACCTTACTCCTTTGAGTTCTCTGATCGCCTTACCTCGTGATTAAAAAGCCTTTTGAGAGAAGGACGGAGTGAAAATAACCATTGAGCATCTCCCTCCAGTTCGCTTTAAAATGAAGCAAGGGAAGAAGACAGATTCAATTAAGGGTTGTCTTATTATTGGGCCAGTGCGTGCCACCAATGACTAACAATGAATTTGACAATGTGTTACTTGTCTTTGCAAGAATAGGTAAGTCAATGTGTACATATATAAATATATGTATAAATAAATTAAAGATTTTTAACTACAATGTTGTACTTATGTTGAAAAATGTGTCCAAGATTGAAAGTAGCTACTACAACCAGGGAATGGTTTTGTAATTTGTGTGCTTGCTTTATTAGCGTATTTACTTCAAAATGCTACCTTTACCTTTTTGTTCACAAAAGCAACCTATCCAGTTTTCTGCAAATCATGTTTAATTCTGATAATATCCTTATCAGGCCTAAATAACGTCATGTTGATACATCTTAGGCTTTGTATTACTTGATGAACTTATCCACCATCCAAATTAGAAACTCCATGCACTGTTTTAAAAAAAAAAATGCAAATAACATTGGCCGTTGTTTTAGGTCATGTTTTAGGTCAATGTTAATATCATTTTTTACATTTCCAATAGAAACAGAACACTATTTTTCACATGTATTTTCTCCTAAAATGCTTCCTTTGAGGAAACTGCTGAGCCGCTGTTGTCATGACAACATACACAACGTTTACAACATGGCGTCCCTTTTGACAGAACGTTTATTTGAAATCTGTGGACAAGGCCCTTCACCTAATAAGGATTTTTATAATTTAGTTGTCACTAAATCAGATGTAAGTGTTTGCTAAGAACAACTATTTCTCTGGATAACATTAATGATAACTGACAATTCTTTAATACTAATGATTCCAAGCAGGCTGTTGCTAGCGTGCCGGCTAACTTAGCGCTGCTAGTTAACGTTACTAAGTTACTACTACTGCTAATAGTAAGAATAATAATGGAAATAATGCTCTGATAATAAATTAATTTGAAATGTGCTACACAAATAAAGGTTATTATTCCTTTATTTTTTATTTATTTATTTAGTTACTGTGCTTTATGGAGAATAAAACAAGATAATATAAACAATAGCTCGGTTACAGAAGAATAAAACAGGAAAATACAATTGTGCGTCAAATCACTTAAATCACTCATGTGATTTTAAAGATGACAAGCTAAGTCTGTGTAACTACACTGAGGAAAACTTTCCTGTTGAGTTGCAACCCTGTTGCACAATCCACGTCTCACTTGTCTTAAGGCCTAAAACTCCTTTCTCTGTCTTGTGATCAAGTGATCATAGCTTTCACCATGTCTATCTGTTTCAAATAAATATTTGCATACTTTGTGCGATGTGCACATTTTAAAACCTATTTCACCCCTCTTTTTTTCTTCATACTAATGTTTTGGAGGATATGTGAATCATTTGTTTGTGTATAGTTAGTTACACAACAGAGCAGCAAGTGTTACACACTAGAGTTGTGTTCAAGAGGAAAGTTCTATGTTGTTATAGCTTTCTATGGCTGGGTCACAATTGTTATACCTCTATAATGATCATTTCTAGGTGATCTGGAGATGGTGGAAGATATCCCTTAGGAACGACTGCAAGAATTCAAAGCCTGGGCAGCAGAGAGAGTCTCACCAGGACTACTTGGATGACAGTTGGCTACAGAGTAAGGTGTTCACATTCATATACAGTTTTATGGGTTCGTAGATGTGCAATACTGCTACTCTTGACAGGAATCAACTGGAGAGGCTGCTCAGCGAGGCCTCAAGGGCCATCTGCTGCTCTCTCATCATATGTGGCTCCACAGATGGCATATCAAGAAGAACAGTGAGAATCACAATCATCTGTCAAATTGTGTGTTTTCATGACTCCCCAGTGGTATGTGGTAGAGGGGGTAATTCAAACAAGAAGGAAGACATTTAAGCCTCAGTCCCTCTGGTGTAGCTGCACAATGGCTGACAGTAGAAGCAGTACCCAGGTGTGAATGTGTGTGAGTAGTAGCAACGTGTTCCTGGAACAACTGTTTGCACCTACAGCATTACCTATATATAGCATACTTTTGAGTATGAGTATTTTGTCTACAGTGAACCTATATAAATAATGGATGTTTTTTTCTTTGTTTTCTTTAGGTGTATATCATTATATCCCTTAGATCATGTCTTGTTTATTGTTTTTTCTCTATGTGAGGATAAAGTAAATCCTTGAATTGGTATGACAATAAAAGCTTGAATTATGTGGTGAATCAAGGTTTCCAAATGGCTTCTTCCCAGGTCAGGTTAGTATGGTCTTTGGTTGTCGGATCTTGCAGTACACGCGGGATTTGTGCCAAGGCCGTTATGATTACCTGGAGCGTCTGCCCGACCCTTTGTTGCTCCGCATCTTAACCTATCTGGAGCTGGAGGATGTGGGGCAGCTCGGACAAACCTCACGCAGGTTCAGGCAGGTGAGTTCAGGAGACGCACTGCATCCTGCAACCAGACAAATATTAAGTCTGTTATTTAGGCTTCATGTGGACATTCCTTGCTTTCAATTGGTCTGTCAAGTGAACACATCATCTCACATCATTAGCTATTAAACTAATAAAACGATTGGAAGCACAGGATTTGAATTGTTTTAAATTAGAAGTGATATCCTGGCAACAACATCAGCTCTTCTATTAACTGAGTGTGACAAGGACCACACTGTTCCTCTAGACTATCCTATCCTATACTATCCTATCGCTTCTGCTCCTCAGCTGTGCGGGTCAGAGGAATTCTGGGAGCAGGCAGTGCGTAGATGCTGTGACACCGTTTCAGCTGAGGTGTCATCTCTTGCTGCCGAGGTGAGCTGGCGGAGCATCTTCTTCACCAGCAAACTACAGCTACAGAAGGAGATCAGCCGCCGGAGGCGCAGAACCAAGCAGCAACAGGAAAAAAAGGTCTCTGACCCAGATTCAAAGGCGGAGGTAATAAGCCTGCACTCCTACACAGAGTCTCCTAGTGAAAGCCCAGAGACAGACATAGAGATTCACAGTGCTGAAGCTGAATCTCACTCTGGTGTTAGCCGTAATCCAAGTCTTGGCACTAGCAGTGGCCTTGACACCAACCCCTGCAGTGATCTTGACCCTGTCCCCAACCCTGAACCGGAGGTTGGCTCTGATTCAAGCGTTAACTGTGTCCCCGCACCTGACCAGTTGTGTGAAGTGCTAGAGCACTGTGTGGTGGCAACACCAGGCCAGGATTTTACTAACGGTGGGCTTAACAATGGCGGAGGAGACTGTAGTGCAGAGCCAACAAAGACAATGTGATGAGGCTTTCATAAGATTTTGATACTTGAGAATGAGATACCTTACTAATTGATAGCTCTGTTTGTACAGGAGTTAAATGTAATTCCTCTTCAAAGTGCAGTACTTTACTGTTATATAACCTGCCGTTCTCTATGCCATCCACATCCTACAATTGGTTGTATATTCTCTATCTGATGAATCTTATATTGGTTGTTGTTGTTTTGTATGATCATTCAATCATCAATCATCAATATTTGGGGAGATTTGCATTCTCAGTGTGCCATGTCTCTATCTGGCCCAGCATATCTCAATAAAGCCAAGTGGAGACACATTATGTGATGTTGTAGATTGTATTGATTGTTCATTGTATTGTGGAATTTTAAAAGGTATTTTGTTCAGTGACTATATGACCTTATGGTTCTCATATACTGTATGTACTGCAATCTAAAGCAAAATTTTATTGTATTAAGTTGTCAAAATGTAATAAAATGGTAGAAAATGTAATTAACCCTGTGAATGTAACTAATTCCCAGATAATGTCAGAACTGCATGCCTGTGTTTTTGCCCTTGATCGATATTGGCTCTACAACCTCCCTGAAGCAGCAGAAAACACCATAGTGGCTCAGTGAACCAATGCATGGTTCCAGATCAGTAATGGCCACCAGTGCTGCTACAGATAACAGTTTCACAGCCACAAGTGCACATTGAACTGCAGCACTTGGACTGAAACCATCACAATCTACTGCTAGTGAAGACACTGATTTCAGCGCTGGCATCTCAATACACATGCAACCTTCATCTGCACACACACTGAAACAGACAGTATAGAAATCTATTGAAGAGAGACAAAGAGAGAAAAGAAAATACCGGCATGCTGGAATGATGCTCCTGTAGTGGTTATTTGTAGCAATGTTGCTATAAATAACCACCAAGGGAGCATCATTCCAGTGTGTGGGTCATTTTATTTTCTTTCTCCTTGGTGCTTCACGGTATAGTACCCTGTAGCACCTGGTCTGCAATGTAGAAATCTATAAAAGATTACATTTTCTCAAGAAAAATATTGAATTCTTTAAATACAAACAGTGTAATTGTAAGTGGAAGTCTTTAGAGCGCATGGACCACTATGTCATTTGTTGCTTTAGGCTTCATCAGTCAATTCAACAGTCTGAGTATTTACAGAAATGGCTTCTGTAGTGTGAGAACCGATTGCTTTATGAATACAATGGAAGTCTAGTGCACTGGGTTCATCAAGCCCCATCCTGCTGTTTACACCTTGTCCTTCACACAATGGAAAACTCTTCTCAGCAGAACCTCACTATGCAAGGTATCACTGGAGACTGCAGGTGACCTGGTGCCCAAATGTCTTCATCATGTACTTCCTGTGGTGTTCATTTTGACAGCTTTCTCTTGTTTTCCTCATCTGAAGCTTCAGGCTGTGCTGCCAGTTGAGCAGGACTTTTGTGTATCCCCTCCCATGTAAAAACCTCCTCAGATTGATACTCTCTCAACAATGCTAAAACAACAACCACAGATTGACTCACTAACTTAAAACTTATAATATGAGTCTTATCGTAAATAGTGACTCATTTTGAATGACATAAGAAACATTGTTCATTCATATAGCTCATCAACATACTAGGCAATCTCAGATGGGCACGTGTCTCTGGTGGTTGTCCTGTGTAAATGGATTTGCTTTGTGAAAGAGAGCTCTCCTTTCTATTTGTGGCTTCTGACATTTAACAAGCTTGTAAATTACACCACGTCCTGCAGTTGTAGAAGTCGCAGATGTCTATGGCTTTTGAGAGGATTATGACTGCTGGGTATGCAGGTAAAACAGTCCCCTAGGGGGCAGAAGCTGTCAGCACTAGTGGCCTGAGCTGTGCCTCTGTAAACAATACAGTAGCTCATATACTGACATCACCATCATCACTCTCTGCCTCCTCTTCTTCTTGCTTTGCAGCATGTGGCACCACTAAGTACCTTAAGTAACAGTGCTTCTGTCCTTGATAAGATTTGAATTGTCTTCTAAATCTATTGAAACTACTGTTTTTTTTTTTACCATGTTTTTTTTTTTTATTGTGAGTTTTTTTTTCAAAGGCTAAAAGAATATTGAGTAAATAGATAAAAACTTTTAAAAATGGTTTTCCCAGAGATATCCTAGAAGGAGCTGGATCTGAATCTCTGACTGAAATATAAATGGTCTTACGCAGAACTCTGGGAGCTCGAGTCAGTTTGAGAAGGGATTAGCAGGAAGTGAGTAGAAGCCAACTGTGCTAGTGGTCTGCACTGTGTCTCCTTGAAGAGGCCTACATTGACTTTATCATCAACATCATTCCTCCCCCAGGCTTCTTCTTCTTCATGTTCTGTAGCATGTGGTACCCGACACGACTGTATTTTGGTTTTGTGATTTCAAATAATAATCTACGCCACCAACGTTTTTTTTTCAACATAAAGTGACTGAAGTAGGTCTTTGTGAGTGTGCGTGTGGAGGATGGAGGTTGAGATACCTTTTTGTTGATCTCTCTAGGCAATTCTTGCTCTCTTGGGGTCTAGATGGAGGCCTGTGGCAAGGCTTGACACAGGCCATAAGAGGATGGAGTCAGGCCACGTAGTACACCAAATGGGATATAGGATGCTCGGCTAATCCTCCCAAGGTGAAAAGAGCGGAGATGATAAGTCAGCAGGCTGCACAAAGATCAAACATCGAAAACCGAAGAAGAGAAATTTTCCTCTGTGTGTGCATCTGCTCTCGTTCTCTCATTCTCCCTTGTGCTCTTTTGTTCTCTCTGTATACGTATAAATCAAACCCACATTTGTTTTTAAAACTGTGTGAGACTGTGTACTGTATGTATTGTTTTCAATGGATGTTTGTCATGGGTAGTTACTGTGTGTGTGATCTGCACAGCTCAGCAGGGATCCTCTGCAGAGTGAATGGGAATCCCATGAGGGGAACTGTGAGCTCTCAGCTAACCTCTTTCTGCCTTAATTGACCCGGTCTAAGATGGAAGCAGAGATCACTACACTCTCCTGTAAACCACTTAGTGTCAGGAGAGCACTGAGGCTCCCTCAGTGCTCTCCTGACACTGCAATGCATTTATGATATGAATGACATTTTGCGTATTTGACATTTATGACAGGCCTTTTTTTCACCGTAAGAGTTTGAAGTGTGTTACACTGTACTGTAACTTGAATTAAAAGGCGCCTGTGGTGCCTGATTTCTTTTGAGTATGGGTGTATTTTTCCTTCTTTGGATGGAATTGGATGGAATTGACAATATTTTTGTTCTTTTGAGAAAAACACTGAAACAAAATAAATAAATGTGGAAATTATGACCTGAAGTGACATTTTTTGTGGTTTATTTTTTATAAACATGTAAGAAGAGCTTTTTGGTGACTTTTGACCCTTTGACAGTTTACCTACTCCTATATTGGCTGCTATGTGTAGGTGTCTGAATGTGTTGTTATACTCTTAAGTGTGACGCCAGGATGGTCTCAGTCTGCATGGTCTCTCTGACTGCAGTGTACACGGTGAAGCAAAGGTCTTGATCTTGTGCAGGACTCTGGCAGCTTGAGACCGTTTGAGCAAGGATTAGCTGATATTATCCAGGGTTTACTGCACTAAATTAGCCTATATCTCCCTCGCCCCAGCCTGGGGTTTCTGCCAGCAATTGACATGATAACGGAATATACCCTTCCACCAGGTTACACAGGTGAAAATAAAGGCGTCCTGACTGGTTTGGATAAATTGCTGCAACTGTATTAGTCAAATGCAGATCTAATGTATGCATGCTGCATGCATAAATAATCATGTTTGATTAACAAGGTTTCAGAAACTAGGTTGAAGAATCAGAGCAGGAATGTGAGGTATAGTTGGCAAGGCTGGAGTTGAGAGCATCAGGTAAGGATTTCAGGGAAGCCCTGGCTGGTAACCAAACATGACGGTGAAGGATCATTGTGTTACAACTCCACTGATGATGGGAACATATTCAAGCTTTAAAGCATTGCATTTGATTGAGTTTTTAATTCTGTTTGTATTTCAGTGTGACAGTGGGATTTCTTCACATGCCGTTTCTAAGGCTATCCCGATGTCTTCTGTTTAGCCTCAGGCCTGTCACATGACAGAGGTCATAAACTTCAGGCTTTTTATAAACTGACAAGCAGAAAGAAGCTCTGGCGCCATATTAATCTAATCCTCTGTGTCGCATGTGCTGACTCTTGCTTTTAACAAATGATGTCATATACACTTAACTGGAGAAGTTTGGGAGATGTGTAGGAAAAAGGGAAAAGTCGTAATGGGTGGTGATTGTTTTGCTCCATCACTCATTGGATGACATGTAATCATAAGGTTATTTAATCATATTCTGGCATACATCAGTAACATAATCTGACTTAATGTTGGCAAGAATTTATCCATCAATTGAACTGAAGCCACTAAATACTGCTTGTTGAGTATATTGTATCTTAGATGAAAGAAGAGGAGATAATAGAAATGTAGGAAAGAGAAAGAGGCAGACAGATTAAGAATAATCTCTTTGAAGTTACCTGCTCTGTTGAGACTAGGAGGAGGAAACAAAGCAAGTTGGGGATGCGGGGGAGATTTTGAACCTCGTTCAGAAACAGCAGCTCTCTGCTCCAACCTCCAAACACAATCTTATTCCCCATATACAGGTTACACTTTATTGCAGTACGTAAATACCCACCAAAGCGTTAAAATGGCGTAACCAATTTATTCCGATTCTTAACAATTTTCACAAGTTGCTGAAGGCTGTTCCACTGTTTCTAATGCTATCTGCAGAGCATTTCTTGAGTGTGTGTGTTTCTGCTCCTCTCTGATGTCATCTCACCATTATATGTTTTGTCAGTGGAACCCACTGGACCACTGTTAGCTGCAGCTGAACACAGTGGCCAAAAATAGAGGGCCGCAAAGCCTCTTAGGACAGAGCCCTCTTACGATTCCCGTTCCGTGTACAGCATCCTTGAATAGACCACACAAAGATCCTTAAGCCAAAATCCCTCCCTGGTATTTAATTCTAAATGAGCAATCGCTGGGTGTGTCAGTGTGTCTTAGGTTTGCAGGTAGGTTTGGTAAAGCAGCTCATTTGCGCACTGGCTTTGGAGCGGGTGGCACTCTCAGGCAGACACGCAAACTCTGAAAGACACTGCACTGGCTATACGAAGGTATCCCTAGGGAGCCATTGAAGAACCCAGTCACTTAGGGGGGACAGACCAGATACAGCCACCAAGATGTGTGACATAGGGGGATTGGATAACCTGGTGGCCAACACGGCCTACCTAAAAGCCCAGGGTGGTGATGACAAGGAGATGAAAAGGCGCCGTCGCAGCTTGTCTCTACCCAAGCCTGAGCAATGCAGCGCTACCCGGGTTTCTATCGAAAAAGACTTTGCGATGCTCTGTGAGAGACAGCCCATCGGCAAAAAGTTTTTCCGCGAATACCTGACAAATAACCCTGACTATAAGCTTGCTGCTGACTTCCTGGATGAGCTGTATGATTGGGATCTGGCTGAAGGTGCTGCAAAAGACAAGGCATGCCAGAACATCATCAACAAGTTTTGCAAGGCTAACTCCAAGACCTTCCTGGCCTTCCTAACCGGCGAGGCTGCTGAGAAATGCAAGGCTGTGACAGTTAAAGACTTTGAGGAGGTGATGAAAGGCAAAGTCCAGGAGGGTACGAGAGAGTTTCTGAAAGGCAAACCCTTCACGGATTACCAGGCCAGCCCGTTCTTTGATAAATATCTCCAGTGGAAAGAGTTTGAGAAACAGCCCATCAATGACAAATACTTCTATGAGTTCAGAACTCTGGGCAAGGGAGGCTTCGGAGAGGTAAGCATATAAATAGTCTGTGTGTAATATTCTAAAAGTTACTTCAAATACATCCCATGGCAAATTCTGTTTCTTGAAATTGCACCTACGCACCATGAAAGTTAAACATTTTGTTTTCTGTGTCACTTGAGCAACTAATCCCACAATGAGGACATAAAACCTAAATAGCAGAGGTTAGGAAACAATTGGCTTTGCCTTTACTAGGAATAGTGTATTGGGTGTGAAGCATAAGAAAGGATGTTATGTGCCAGTAATGTTGCCTGACATAATCATCCGGATTTACCCAGTCTCAAGGTGATCATGCCAAAGCTTCTGCAAAGAGGACAAAGTCTTGTGGCGTACACACAGTTTGATTTTAGAAATGCATAATGGTGCTTGATGTATCACATAGCATTCCTCATAGTTACAAAGCCAAAATACCGCAAGCAGTATAAGTGCAAAGTGCTAAGATTCTTCTCATAAAAGTGAAGACACCTACTGAAGACAGCTAAATGCATAGATTATTGGTTGGAGAGCTATATTAAGCCATACTCTTGCTCTCAACTATTATTGATTTCCAAGAGCCAAGAATCATGACCCTCATGCTTTCTCTCTCCAGGTGTGCGCGGTTCAGGTGAAGAACACAGGGCAGATGTATGCCTGCAAGAAGTTGTGCAAGAAGCGACTGAAAAAGAAGGGTGGTGAGAAGATGGCCCTGTTAGAGAAACAGATCCTGGAGAAGGTTAACAGCCTGTTTCTGGTCAACTTGTCCTACGCCTATGACACCAAGACCCACCTGTGCCTGGTCATGACCCTGATGAATGGAGGAGACCTCAAGTACCACATTTACAACATGGGCTATGATGGCAAGGGTGTGGACAAGGGCATTGAGATGAAACGCATCATCCACTACACAGCACAGATCACCACCGGCATCCTCCATCTGCATGCCATGGATATTGTATACCGTGACATGAAGCCAGAGAACGTGTTGCTGGACAGCCAAGGCCAGTGCCGACTTTCAGATTTGGGTCTGGCTATAGAGCTGCCTGCGGGGAAGATGACCTCCCAGATGGTGAGTAGATCTACACACAGCATGGGTGCTCATGTTGAATTGGAGATGTTGTCCTGTTTACTTTTGGTGCACTTTTCAAAAAGCATGTACAGAGCAAAAGTACAGTACCACTGATGAGATGAGAGGATGAGAGACCATAGTTGGAAAATGTAAGCAATCCTGATGGCGATCATAATGAGATCTTACATCATAAATACTGTCTTAGCAATATGTCCATCCATTTGATTCTATTGATGAAAGCCTTTGAGGACTCAAATGCCCTAGGCCAGGGAAGGAATCCTCTCCTGCTTTGGCCCAATGTATCTGATCTCAAGGGCAATGTGCTTTTAATCGAACGTCATTACCTGCATGCTCGGATTGTTGGTTTAGTTTAACAACACACATACTCACAAACTACTACACAGAGGAAAAATGGGTAAAGACCACCAGTCACTGGTTGACACCTCATCTACTGCTAACCTCATCTTGTCTGCTTTTAGTTGTCACAAGACAGGGCTAAAGCTACAAATTGGACTGGCAGCCAGTGGACTCCCTCTCAATCTCTGTGGAGTTTTCACTTTAAATCCGGACAGGGATTACTGGATTGCTTAAAGATCTGTCCAGTGAGACCCTCTGAAACCATTATATAAGTAATTTTATCCTTTAGCAGTCAGATTATAGCCCAGCCACTTATAGGCCACCATTTTGTGTAGGGGCTATAATAAGGATTGTGGAGGTCCAGTGCTAGTGGAGCTCAGGGTCATCTTGGATCAATGAGTGTAAGAGTGTAAGAGCATGCCTCTCACCCACTTAGTTGCAGAGATTTAGCTGTTTCTGTAGAGGTGTGACATTGTGATGGTTGCTTCAGTTGTGCTGCAGTTGCTTTCCACATTCCTTGTCAAGGCCCAAGGCTCTTTTCTGCACAGCAACACAGATATGTGACAACTGACTGTAATATTCTGTCATCTTCAGACTTTGTATGCAGAGAAGTGGAAGTGTTTCCCGTATTGAGAATCTCTTCACAATATGGGAAATGAAAAGTTGTCAATATGACAAAACATCTGTCAGATCAAATCAAATCAAAGTGCAAATCAAAAAGCTGTATTATTAAGGATAATTAGTTTTCCTCACAGAAATGAACACAAAAATTGTTGTGTTTGATTTTATTCTCTTCCATCTTAGTTAAGTCTTGTCATACTTTATTAAACCTCCCCTGTACTTACCTATGGACTACATGGCTGCTCAAAAAGATGAATTTCGAATTGAAAAAGACACATTTTGCAGCTGGTTTTCTCCAGGACTCACTACTGCAAGTGAGTCCTGGAGAGTAAGCTTTGGGCTCTATGAAAGTCCAGTAAGCTCATTACCCGGTACTCTGATGCTCCTTGGCCAGCCAGACTCTGCTAACCCCCCACAGGCAAGGCTGGCTTTAGTCCCCTAATCCTCTTAGTGGGCATTACACAAGTCTGTCCCTGATTAGATTGACAAAACCAGGTAAATCATATGTTGAATATACTTAGATGCAATGCTTTGCTGAATGCAGTTTGAGGGGAAGGCCACTTGAACCCAACTTAAAAATGTCTAGGGATTCAGAGTCACTGTTAAAAAGTTAAGAGTTGGTTGTGTGGACTAAGTTCAGTTTGGTTTAAGTAATAGATGTGATGAATAGATGTGTTTATATACAACACATTTTTTACTCATCTGTTCAGTTGAACTGATTGCTAACAGACACAAAATTCAAATGAACAGAACGCTAGGTGACTTGGTAGTGATACTTGTCCATTGTAAATTGATTTGATCTGTGCAATACTTCAAATGGTGAATTAGTAGCAATGGTTTGCACACAGACCTCCAGCTGTTAGGCCAATGGACTCACAGTATAAAGCCTAGACCAGTCAGTCAGACGGGTTTGTCCAGGCACAATAAAATAAAGGAATGATCTGAAGGTACCAGGAGCATCCGATAATCAGAATCTGTCATGCTCATACACTATACATGAACATGTTATCATTAAAACCGCAGCAAAATAAAAATGTAAAGAGCTTGCTAAATGATGCAGTGGCAAGAACCCTTTTCATTGTAAAATATAAGAAGGATTATTTTTGAGCTCATGCCAAATGTCCTCCATTTGATGCTGCTCGGGTGGCTATAAGAGGAAAGTGTTTTAATGGTGTCATAATGTAAGTTAAGCATCCCGCCGTCCTTTAAATGTGTTCCCATTCATTGATATGTTGCCATGTATCCATTAATTATGATTTCGAAGAATGGCTCTGTGCAGCTTGGACAGGTAGAGCAACTGACTCTTGACAGATAGCAGGATTAGTAATAGGATTAAGCTCCTTGCCCCAGGCTGCAGGTGAGGTCACCCAGAAGCAGGGCAAGACAGAGAGAGAGAGAGAGAGAGAGAGAGAGAGAGAGAGAGAGAGAGAGAGAGAGAGAGAGTGATGTGGTGGAGGCTAAATTAAGGTAGAGCAGCCCAGACAAGTAACCTTTACTACACTTGTCAGTGGAGAGGCATAGTGGTTATTAGAAAGTTGCACTGCACACGTTTCTTCTTTCTCTACCTCTTTTGAGTAGCAAGGTTATATATTCATTGCTCTTTGCTGTGTTCATGTCTACTTCCACATCATTGTGCCTACTGTGTAAATCCCCTGAAAATATCCAGGTATTTATTACATCTGCAGCATGCAATTTTAATGGAGAGAAGGGATTCTTGAAGTTTCTGATGATATCAAATATGTCATGTTAGGTAACACGTAATGGTGGAAAAGTACGGTTTTGTGGGTTAGGGTTAATAGTAGTGCTGTAACAAAGTGGCATCTGAAATTTGAATTTATCACTCAACATAGATAAGCTATAGCTCAAATCAAGCATGAAAATGACTCTGATCAATAAAATGCATCTGTCCAATAAAATGATGCAATTTCTCCATCTTTATCTGTCTCACTGCTCCTTTCCATCTTCTCCTTCTCCTCTTTCTCTTTCTGTACTCACTCTTTCCCTTTCTTCAGGCTGGTACTGGAGCGTACATGGCCCCTGAGATCCTGACCAAAACTAAATATAGGACATCAGTGGACTGGTGGGCCTTGGGTTGCAGTATCTACGAAATGGTGGCTGGCTACACGCCTTTCAAAGGCCCCGACAGCAAGAAGGAGAAAGTGGAGAAGGAGGAGGTCCAGCGCCGCATTCAACAGGAGGAGCCTAAGTGGGAGCACAAGTGCTTTGATGCTGTCACCAAGGACATGATCCAGCAGTTCCTCAAGAAGAATATGGACGAGCGCCTGGGCATGAAGTAAGATGTTCCTCCACTCTTAAGGGCTGTGAACAAGCTAGATATTTAGTTGGTTAGCTGCAATACACATATTACAATGTCAATATCCACTAGGCACTGTTATTATTTTATAGCATCTGACATTGCAGCTGTGCAATTCTGATGAAGTATTATTTGCCTCCTCATTAGGAACAACTTGGAGGACCCCAGGAAGCATCAGTGGTTCAAGTCCATCAACTTCCCACGTCTGGAGGCTGGGCTGGTGGATCCTCCATGGGTGCCTAAACCCAACGTTGTCTACGCCAAGGACACTGACGACATTGCTGAATTCTCCGAGATCAAAGGCATCGAGTTTGACGCCAAGGACGAGAAATTCTTCAAGGAGTTCGGCACAGGCGCCGTGGCTATCCCCTGGCAGCAGGAGATGATTGACACTGGACTGTTTGATGAGCTCGCCGACCCTAACAGGAAAGAAGGTGGAGGTGGAGGTGGGGGTGACGAACAGAAATCCGGCTCGTGCACGTTGCTGTGAGCAGCCAAAACGTAGCTAGCTGCTATCGTACACCAGTAATAACATTACAAAAATGATTTGTATGTTTCTCAGTTAAATGCACACTAAGATAATTTAAAAAGACGGATTATGTTTAATAAAAGAAGGGAGAGTGAGCATCTTTGTTGGAGACAGAGAAAGATGTAGCGTTCCTCTCTAGTACGAGTTGGCTGCTTATGGCGTAGAGATCTGCGGTTCTTTACAGAAAGTTCACTGAGCTTTGAACCAAATAGGGAAGCGGTGATGACAATGTTATGATTAGCATCATCTCTCTGGCTTGCAGCTACTCTTGGAGATATATCTTATGGTGTAGACTAGCAAGCACGTTGACCAGAAAAGGTTGCTTAGAGTAATTTTCAAAACCTTCTTATTAAGGATGCTATTGTTAGACGAGTGAAGGCCTCTGGTTACATCTTGTGCCAGAAATATTAGTAGACGCTGTCAAAATCCAAGCTGTCTGAGTATTTGCTGAAGTAGTACAATTGCATTCAGCATTAAACGTGAAACCAACTGTGTATGCCCCCTCTTTAAAATGTAGCATCTCCCAGAACTTTTCAGTGGTTTAAAAGCTAATCATAAAATCTGACCCCCAGTGGTCTTTCCTCCGCCCAACATTTTAGTTTTATAAAAATGATAAAAAGCAAATATTGCTATTGTATATATATATATATGTGTGTATATAAATATGTATATCTATGCACAAAGAGATGAAAAAGAGTAATTCAAAATGTAGGTGTTAGTTTTAAGAAGATCCTCCCCACTGAGTCCCTCTACTGTTGGTGCTATGAGGCTCAACTTAGTTGGGTTATGGAGGCTGGAGCCCTGGGAAGCTGGGAGAGAGGTGAGTTGAGGAACGGCAGTTCAATACTGTATCTGGAGGTGGAGCATTCAGAGGAGTTGGGCAAAGCTGACAATATATTCCTGCACCAGGAATCCTTCCACTGTGAGATGATCATGAGTAGCTCAAACCAGCCAGATCTTGACAAGGCTTCATGGTGTTAGTTCAAAAGAAGATCCCCATTATTCTTATTTCCTTGTCTCAGGGTAATTATTTGACACTCAACCCTAACCCTTTAAAACTTTCCAGATCTTGGGCAGAGTTGAGTTTTTACAGTTAATGTTACAAATATATATGATACATATACTTGTAAATACGAGAGGAAACATTACATGTGCTACTGTAGGAATGTAAGATGGGGGATTTCCTTGAATCTTAAAACATTTGGATGAATAAAAGTATATGTTTAAAACTTTTGCCTTTGCTACCATTAGTGGCATTTGTCTGTCTTTTTGTGTGTGTGGTTATGGGTTTGTACATCCGTATGGGTGTGTGTGTGTGTGTGTGTGTGTGTCTGTATTTGTATGTGTGCATTCACACAAAAGTACCTTCAGTACCTATTCTCTTCTTTAGGTCTTTACACCTAACAGACTCTCTGAGAACACAATCCACCGACGTCAGAGAACTCTTCATTTGGACCATGTTGCGCATGTTCTCTAGCCTATATATAAGCACAGGAGAAAGTACATCTGAGGATTCTGGAGTAAAACCTAAAAATATCAACTGCCTTAATCTCTTTGGAGATGCTGACTACAGCGAGGCGGTGCTCCAGGCCAGGGCCAGTTGCAGAGTACGTCTCTTAGCTTTTAAGGCGATAACCCATGTTATCCTTGGGCCTTGCATACTTAAATCAATGTCAAATCCCCCGGGTCCTGCAACATCTCAGCGTAGCCGCAAAACGATGAGTCTGAGGAAAAATCAGCAGCTGAAAAAATACACAATTATTACAATTACAATTAATTATTATATATATATTATTATTCAATTATTTTAGAGAAACCAAATATGCTATAGTTGGGACAGGTTCTGTCTTTGGTTTCCTTTAGATTTCATATTCATCTTTGCACCTGTAGGGGACCAATTTTACATAGGATACTGTTAACCACATATTGATACCATATTGCCACCCAATTAATAATGAAGGAGAATGAATGGGAAAGCCAATGAGAACCCAAACTAACCTACTGGATCCCCATTTCAATCCCATGTTTCATGGGTGCCATAAGGTAAGGTTCGAAAAATGACAGCCCATCACCAATCTTTTGATATTAAAAAATGACAGAACCTATTGAGCATAGCTTGGCATGATAGTAGTGGAAAACATTTGATACATTTAAGTATTGTTGTTGGAAATTCTTTATTATCAGGATATACGCCTTGAGATGTACCATCTCGTTTTCGAAGGGGTCCTAAACATAAACAGGCACAGTCTCGTTTATCTTGTTTCACATTTCAAGTGGTTCCGATTCTTTTGGTTGCCCAAGTGCCTCATACGCAAAATATATCATATGGGACTCGATTTGAAGGCCAAAAGATGGGCCAAGGACATGACTTATCTGTAATTTCTTTACTATTCCAATCCAAGGACAGTTAAAGCTTGGCAGACAGTGAGAGAGTGACGGAGGTGGATTCTTACTCCAGCTAAAACCCAAGAGATTATCTCATATAGCAGGACTTTGGTATAGACAGCTAGTGATAGGGAAGGAGAGTGCTCCCTCAAGGCACTCTAAAAGCACCCCTCCCTCCGAACATCCTCACTCTTCTTGATATTGAGCTTGATATTGCAGCTCCAAATGTTTCCAAACAGTGTAATGGCCAATAAAATCATTAATACTTAAAGGCACTGGGATTTGTCTGTTGAGACGATACCTTCAACGTCACACAAGTCCAAAAACCATTCTTTTAATTATGTAAAGCAAATTCCCATATTGTGTGTATTTTCTTCTTTAACATTATTTTATTTTTTAATTAGAATTAAAACTCACAAATTACAATTCATGAATAAATGTTGTGTAACATGCTCTATGCACAGCTCTTACAGGTAGGCCTATATGGGCCTAAATGTATCTTTCATCCATTTGAACAGTTCCAGAATACCAGACGCATACTGTACACCTTTCTATATCTTTTATAAAGTGGGACAACTTAAAAATGACTGAATTAAAAACATAAACAAACATAATTTCACCAATTTAATACATGTATAATTGCATGAGTATATCATATGTACAATTTCATTACAATTAGGAACAGTGTTTTGTTATGACAGAATTATTGTCTTAACATTCAAGTCAGCAAAACCGACCATTCACCCTATCAGCACCCAAAACCTTTTATAGGCCACTTGAGTGAAAAGTTTTTTTCTTTGGAAACATGGGCTATTATTGGTAAAACTATAAACAGATGCGGGCATAGTTTCCTTTCCCTTTTTGGCATGGTGTATATCGTCAATTCCCTATATCTGCAGGGCATGGTCTGTCGGTAGACCATGAAAATATGGCATTGCGTTTTTAGAGTCAGTTGATTTGTTACTGCAGCTTCTCTTTGGTTCCTGACGGCAGACTCGCTCGTGCTCGACCTCACCTGATGAAGACTACTGGCTGCATTACCTAAACAGACAATTATGCGCACAATTCACTGGTCCCACAACCCGGAAGCAAATCAGCAAGAATTTTTATCATATTCGCTGGGTGAGCAACTTTCGTTGAAATGAATGGGCAGCCATTTTCCCGTTCGTCCACTAGTTCTTCTATAAAACCTCCTTGCCTGGTGTTGGTTGTGCCAGAGACCGAGCCATGTTGTTGCAATTTCTACTGGTCACCCATAGAGGTCGATAGAAGTCATATAACTGCTTTCATTTTCATTAGTGACCTCATCAGCAATTTGATATTTTTCTAAAAATGTTTGCAAGCAAAACATTGGTGCCCAGAGACAAATTAGAAAATAGTTGTTTACAGGTGTTTGAAATAGGCACGGGTCTGCGGCCCCGCCCTGATTCCCCGCTGGATGATTGGACAGAGGTAGCTGCAGGTGCGCAGCCAGATGTGGTCTGTCAGGGGCTTAAACCAGGGGCCTTTCTCACAAAACGCGATTAGTGGATTAGCTAGCTAATTTTGGGTTTAAAGATGTTTTTTTTGTCTTACAACAGTGGCTCACTTTATAGCAGGGTAGATTATCATGGTACTTGAGGCTTTTTTTTTTTTTTTTTTTAACAATCTTTATTGCAATAATTAATAATAATTAATAAGGAATAATAATTCCTGAATGTCACCCATTCAAATCATATTTTCACCATAAAAAGGGGTGGCCATCAGTGTCTATTGCAGCCACCATACCCAGTTACTCTATTTAGTTGAACAAGATAAATGAATTATTAATTCAAGCTGTCATTTCATAAAAGCACATTGATGGTCTCAAGTGAAATGAGGCAAACTTGTATCATAAATGGGGTTTTCACTTCTACAGCCCCGTCAGCTACAGTAAACTTTACAAACAACGGTTATAATCTCTATAATGAAAATAATAAGAAGTATAATTCTCAATCTGATGTTGTGTTGATATTCCCTTTAAATATTATTTGATATGATACAGATAAACTGGATAAGCCCACTGGTGTAGATGTCAGGGGAAAACCCTTTCCAGCATGTTACTTGTAATCTTATTCCAGTGCCTGTTAACAGATAGTGTGTAAACCAGTGATGTATTTAGAGTTTTGTGAAAAGAAAATTACAAATGTGAAATGTGAATTACCTCAACATCCTCTTCAGTTTCTCTATTCTCTGCTACCCTGAAGTCTTTTTGGCAGAACCATGTTTGTGGCATACATTTTAGATTACATTGCATTTTCAACAGCTTGCTCTGCCTGTCTTGTTTCTGGAATGAATCGCGACCAGGCCAAAAACCAAAGCCAGATAAGATTCCAAAACTGGACAGTAGAAAGCATTTTTTTCTTCAAAATCACCTTTATTCCACAATTTATTTCATCAGGTCTGAAGGCACCCTGAAGAGATGTTACAAGTTGTTCCTTGTGGGTTCCTTTAAAGACTGTGTAAACATAGCTTTGAATAAGATAATTTCCTGTAAATCTTTGTTTAAATTATTTCTTTACAGTGCACAGACATTGTGTATTGTGACAAAAAATACAGTGTGAATTAACTAAATATGGTAAATAGTGTGTATATATACATTGAGGAGTAATAGACAGATTGGCAGACAATCAGATCAAGTTGAAGAAGAGAAAAAACTGACACACAATCATTCAGACCCGGATAGATATACAGAACACGTAAAGATATACAGTACATAGTTACAGTGAACTTCATTTCTGCAATGCTTTCCAGCACTTCTTGGCCTAAAAGCACTTTACACTGTACCTTGGATGTGTGTGTGTGTGTGTGTGTGTGTGTGTGTGTGTACATGTGTGTCACCTCAACCACCATCAATACGTACCACCGACTTGGGCGGAGTGAGACTACAATCTAGTCCTGGATCGCTCACCTACGCATTGGCTATGGCAGTGGCGAGGTGAGAGAGTAGAGTAAACAGGGAGACAGACAGACAGATAGACAGACAGACAGACATGCAGACAGACAGACAGCACAAGACTGAGGTTGTGGCGAAGTAGACCACAACGAAGATCTATCTACAATTCCCTAACTAGCATAAGGATCACAATGTTTTCTTATGTGGAAAGGGGCTTCATAGTTGGCATTTCATATATAGGGATACAGTGGCTATACTTGATTATCAAGATAAGTTCGTATGAAGACCGAGTCTTACAATATGTGAAACAGACTTTGTGATGTGGTGCCGTGATTACCGTGGAAATGGAATGGAAATATTCTACTTTATCAATGATACTATACAGCAACATATAACCCTTTCAAGACCAGAAGTAATACAGTATTGTTTTGAGTAATGAAAACGATATTCTCTTCCTGACAGTAGGTTGTAGTTGTATCAGTAAGAGCGCAACAGCTCCACATGGCTTTCTCGCAATGGCTAGAACTCTTCTAATTGTATCACTACTACAAAAAAGTGAATGAACGAGGAACAGTGCAACAAGTGTATGCATGGATGGATGGAGTCGTCGGGTCAGGAACAGAGCCCATGTCTTATTCTCTTGGGATCTTTGAGGAGGTCAGAGTGATAACAGCAAGAAAGAAGGGTCAGAAATGTCAACAAAGCAACATTTTATACCACGACTAAATAGCTAGCCTACTAGAAGCCAAACTAATCTATCTGCATATAACTGTTTGGCCACAGCGTTACTCCCAAAACGCACTCTTTGTGACGTATTTGACGCTTCCTTCCTTCTTATAAATCCGTAGTAGTGTGGGCAGCCTCTGGCTTGGTTCCTTTACTACCCTTCCTCTCCTTACTCAACCACCTTGACCCGGAAGGTGACGCGGCCAAGGAACTTATCCCTGTCGTCGTTGTTGCGGAGATCGGAGCCGTCTACCCTGCACTCGACCGTCAGCTCCGTGTTGTAATCCTCCTTGGTTAGCAGCAGCTTCACAGCAACCAGGGGCTGCACATAACTCTCCTACATTAAGGAAGAGGGGAGAAACAGAGAATGGTACAAAAAAATGTGACAGTGAGAGTGTAGTAGTGTAGATTACTGCAATTACATCATCATTAGGATGATCTGACCAGAGCAAAATACTTACATGAGCTTTCTTCCCATAATAGGGGAAATACATCTTATCGAGGCGTCCCTCACTGGGGAAATACTGCATCTGAATTGGGATGTCTCCCTAAAAAGAGGTGGAAGAGTGGAGCTAGTTAACACATAGATTTGAAAAGCAATTGAAAAGCAAATGAATGCGGTGCTCATTTTGCCACGCTAAAATGAGACATTTTTCAAGATCGGACTGCACATGAAAAAAGGAAAGGCATTAGCCCATGCTTGTTAGTACAGTAATTTAAATTAACTGGGAAGCATAATGTGTTTTACTTTAATCTGCACAAGCATATTTTGATCTGAAATTATTCTGATAATAAAAATGTAAGAGGTTAAAACGACTTGGAAATAGTAATTCTGTGGCACTAAATGGGCATAAGGCATGAGAAGCTCCTGCATGATGACCTATTACTTAATGGAAAGCATTACACCCACTGGCCAAATCCTCATAGTTTACATATAATCTTACCCTAAAGCCGTCACTGACAGCATGCAGAAAGAAATCGGAAACAAAACAAACAAACAAAAGAAGGAAACAATGAAAGCAAGAACAACAAAATCATATTGAGACTGTTATGGCCATCGGTCCTTTACATGACAAAAATGAAAAGAATAAAAAATACACACAGACAAAGCACATGGACATGGATGGTGACAACACGTTTACCTTTGCTGTGCAGTTGATGTAAGGATCTCCGCGAGGCTTCAGGCCGATGATCTGTGATGTGAAGGAAAGAGGAAAGCTTGAATTGGGAGAGGGCGAGGTACTGAAAGGCTTCTGGATGCATGGAAACAAACAATTTATCATATAATATTATCAGCAAGTGATGAAAAGAAAAGAGAAGCTGGCTGAGAATGAAGAAAATGTTAAAGAGAAAGGGCTGGAAGGAAGGAAGGAAGGAAAGATACATTTCAAGCTTCTGAAGTTGCCATGGGAAAGTATGAAAGAGGAGATTAGTCCAAATCAGCCAGTGCCAGGGCGGCGTTACCCTGTTCATTTTCAGCAGCACACAGGGTTTTCCCTCAGCATATCCAAAGGTGGTGTCAGACAGGCCAGAGCAGCGACTCAGAGAGCTCCTCTTAAACTGACAAGCTTTCTTCGTCACGTCTCCATCTTCCTGATCAAAATACTCCCCCGGGGAGCACAGCATGTTCTTCTCCTGCTCTGTATCGTTGTACCCTGAAAGAGAGAGGGACAGAGAGAAGGAGAGAGAGAAAGAGAGAAAAAGAAGGAAGCAGGGAGAGTATTCACATGTACAGCATGGATCCCTGGACAATGATGGAGATACGTAAAAACACAGATGTGGAAGTAGAGAATGGAATTTGTTTTATTACAACTGGTATTTGGTCCACTTTAATATCATTTTGTCAATAAAGGCAGAAGTGTCATTTACTTTGCAGGAAGGACTCCAGGTGTTTGATATACTGGTCATACTTGAGCGGATCAGATTTGTTGACCCAGATATCCATTGAATTTGGACGAATCACCAACCCTGTAACAGAGACACAGAAGCATAAAGCAACACTAAATCGTCAATAATGTGTTATGGTTATGATAGCATAAATGATAAATAATAATTTACAGGCAGGAAACGATCTTGTTCCAGCAAATGTGCCTCTCTCCTGATATTACACAGGCAAAGATTTCAAAACAGATCTATACAAAAAGACGCTATGATTCAGCGCCTATTATGGCAATGCCTCATTGGCGTAAATATGAATAATGGATGCCCCTAAAAGAGATGCTGCCAAATGAAAGCACCATTCATCCCCAGTGTGTTGATAGAGAACTGACCTGGATGAGGTACACGGTCTCTGTACTTTGGCACATAGTCATCCAATGTGAGCAGCATCACCCACATGGTCAGGGCAAACATGCCAGCCAAGAAACAGTAGAAGATCAAGTAGAACAACAAAATGAGGCCTAGAGGAAGGGAGAGAAATAGAAAGTGAATAGAAAGAGAAAGAAAATAGAAGGAGGGCGGGACGGAGAGAGGGAGAGTGCATGTATAATTAAACACAAGATAGTTCAACCAAATGACAGGAGCCAAACTGTCCAAATGAAACTGTCATTTGAGTGAGCTATCCCTTTAAGACAAACCATTTTGAATCGAGGGGGAAAGACATGTAGACTCGAGAGACTTGCAGTTCTTAAATGACAGAGGATTAAGGGGTGCTGCTGCAATGCTCAGAGCATCTTCTGCCTCATTTTTCCAGCAGAAAAGCCACAGTGGTGGAAACGTGATTCAAAATGGTTCACCACCATCTACTGGAGGCTTGTACAACACAGATGCCCTCTAAGTTGACAATAAAAAAGGATGGACTCCTGAGCTTCCTGAAGTATACCCCCCTCTCTCTCTCTCATTCCCTTCCAACAGTATCCCACAATGCACCTGCCCAGTGTGTGAAAGGAAAGAGGGAATCCCATTTGACCTTGACAGGCATGCTAATGTGGGCGGCCATGCAACTGCAATGGAGCATCCCATTGCACAGCAGCACAGGGGTCCAGCCAGTCTGACAGCCCACGCTAACCTATAGGAGCTGCCTGCTGTAACAGGGGGAGGGTGGTGTGTTACTACCTCAGGATGGAGATAACACGAAAATCATTACATAAATGTATGACATGGATCACATATAGGTTCAGTACATTTCCGCTATGGTACAGTAATGCAATAATACATCCTCCAGTCAAGTCCAGGCATTTGATGAGAGCAGCTTGACCCATCTAAGCTCTACACTGTGAATATCATTTCTCAATTTGATTCTTTCATATGAGTAGAATTATTGTCTTACTGCTGACTGATTATTGACTGGATGTCTGTTTCTGCTTTTGCAACACACCTTTGATAACATCATTCATTAGGGTAGGCCTCTTGCTATAGGCTGCTGCTATAGGCTGCTGCTGTACACCTTTGTGTCGGCCTATGATGGCCTCTGAGGTAATCCAAACTGTATTGGCATGTCGGTCATTTTAATCCACGCACACACACACACACACACACACACACAGACACACAGAAAAAAATACCCGAGAAGCATACATCCATAAATGCTTTGAAAAGAGTATTTATGGGAGGAGGATATCATTGTGCGGGTATAAGCCCGGTGACTGTGACCCTACAGTTAATTGACAGTGATAATTGATCCTCGGTGTTTTCTTTGATTCCTTACCCCAGCTGCCTGCCGTGCGACCCAGTAGCTCCCCGGTCCTCGGGTTGTAGATGGAGTCTTTCCAGCTGGACGCATTCTCCTTGTCGACTGCTTTATCCTCAGTGCTAGCCATGGTGAAATGTTCGCGGATGGGCTTTTTGTATTTTTTTTTCTCCCTTTCCCCCAAAATGAAGAAAAGCGCGCACGGTGTGATGAGGCGAAGCCGGAGAGGCAGCGGTAAGTGGTCGGATCAATGGTTGGAAAGGAGTGGGCGGTAGAAAGAGAGAGACAAAAAAAAAAAGGGAAAAAAACTGTGACGTCCAAGCCCATCGTGGCCTCTGATGGGGTGCGACCAGATGCAATAGTAGATCTGCATTGGCTACTGACGGAGAGACGCATGGAGACGCACCGTTACGCGAACAAATTATAAATAGAGCGCACACTATTTTTAATATCAAACCTATTATTATTAATCACATTACACTATGTAACTCAATTTGGAATAAGGTTTAAAGGCATTTTACATTTTACAGCAAGTCCATGTAGGTAATGGGATCCTTGCACATCACAGCGAAATAATCTACACAACAAAGATATTCTCCAGTGTGTATAAACCTGTAAAGAAAAATACCCAATATTGCTATAATAGTCGTATAGGGACTTCAAGTTTGTCAGTGGTACTCAATAGTGAGCTTATAATGACCTTATCGTAGTGTAGCAACCCTTTTAAAAAATGTAATGTAATGGATTTATTGTGTCCAATAATATTCCTATTGGATAAGGTTTTGGTGTGATATTTGTATAGTATCCTTTTACATTTTATTATAGGATTACGTTAAATCACCAAACCAATATCCAATCCCATATAGGAGTGATTTATTTTGAAAATGAGCAGTAGGACTTCGACGATGGTTCAGAATGGGTTTCAATGCCAATTAATCCCACAACCAATCCCCGTTTATAGCACGCATACCTACATACATAGGCGCGAGGCAT
>CABFOQ010024219.1:0-15151 GCA_900660455.1 Gephyroberyx darwinii
TGAAACGCACTGACCAGGGAAATTGAGAAGCGAAGTGACATCTATGATCCCTTATTGATCTCACTTGTTGATTTTACCACTTCAATGCATTCACTACATTCACTATCTATCAGGATTTCTATCAGCATCAGGATTTCGTCTCTTGATGAAGGGAAGCAGACAAGATGAAGAAAGATGCAACTAATTACATCACAAAGGTGTTCCTTATTGTTTATACACAATGACATGTGCACATCCCCCAAATTATAAGGTGGTGATGTTTTCAAAAACTTGTAGCACATATCTTAGTTATATACTGAATACATATTGGATACCATACAGTGGTAAAGGATGAGGAGTAACTTCTGTGTTTTGTGTGTATTATCCTTGAGTATTATGCCATTTTGACTGGTCCATAATGAACTACAAAAGTACTTTACTTCCTTTGGGCCAGGGGCACACTGGTGGGTGGCAGGACAGATCGAAAAAATCCAACCGGAAAGATAATCAAAATGCATTTTTCCAATCATCTTAAGTTCAATCAAGGATATGAACAAGGCATCTCACTCTCTGAGAGCTTGAAACCAAAGAATAAAGGCTCATAGAACTCATAGAAGGTCTGAACTGTTCATAACCATGTATTATTTCATTCCAGGGCTAAAAGATATAAACTGTGACGCGTGGGTTTGTCCTCATCAACGGGAGGAATAAGAGTGGTAGCATACAGTATCCTTTAGTCTTACCTCAAAATGAACAAACCACAACTTAAGATTAGATTGGATTCAGATGGCTCTTTATTGTCCCCGAGGGGAAATTGCAGTTATGAAGCAGCGGATGTACAAAGTAACAAGAAAGAAAAAGCACTGCAAAATATCAAAAATATACAGGTTAATGGCAATAAATTAGCTTTAAGAGTATGTGCAGTTGTGCAATTCTTAGTCTACTTGTGCAATATTATTAAGTACTTATCATAAGTTCAAGGAAAAAATGTACTTTACTCAACCCTGCACAATACAAGTGTACATCACTGTCGCCTTTTTGCTCAAACACCTCACCACAACTCAATTCCTGCCCTTGAGTGCCCCCTACAGTATTTCCCGTAAAGGCAGGAGTATATGGGGCAATAAATAACTGAACTGAACACTTACTGTTGCCCTGGGCAACACTATTGATGGACAGCTTTAAAGAGAAATAAGAGTTTTAACAAGAATAGTGCGAGGATTCTGTGGTGCTGAGAATGGAGACCAATGGGGACGTGCAGCAGTGTGTGCATTAGCTTGTTTATTATCCCTCGGCATCAGGCCATTATGAGCAGACCGTAATGAGGTGTAGGTTTATCCTGTTTTCCTGCGAGACATTGAGAAGTGATGGGGATAAGTGGGGCTCTTTACCTGGGGAGAGTTTTAACTAGATTGAGACTGTGAGTGGAATTTTGTGGCACGGCAAAGTCTCTCTTGTGTCTTCATCATATAATTTCCAAACGCACCTCCAGAATCTCCCCCCTTCACAGCTCCCTCTCCCTGCCTTCATCTACTCCCTTTCTCATTTTAGCCTTTGCCTTCATTTATCTTTTCTCACGCTCCTCTATTACCTTGTTGTGTTCCACCTGTGAATTAGTCTCCTTGACTGTGTGGCTGCAACATGATGTATTGTGACATTTTCCAATGAGCCATTCCTCATATGCCGGACCTGCTGCTGGCTTTGCTTCCTCTAGTCCTGTGGCTGTTGTTATTATTTCATTTCTTTCATCATCTACTTTTATGTGGCCGAGGAAAATAATCATAGCAATAACAACGCTGAACATTTTTAGCCAAGGGTACGTATCATCCATTGGTGTTGTTTGTACACAAGCTGTCCTGGCAGTTAATGGTTATTATAATGAGAAAAAGAAATGTAGCCAGATGACGATGACTGTTTCAGGTTTGCCCTTCATGAAGTCTAAAAGTGTAGACCAGTCAGGCCTATTCTTGTGAACTCACTGGTGGCCAGTTAGCATGCCAGAGGCATTTCACAGTACAAGAAAGTGATAGAATTTGCACCTTCCTAAAAAATCACAGTTTTTCAACCCAAAAGGGAACTGGCTGTACTTTTTCCCCTTTGAGTTTGTTGTGCCTCCTGCCCTCACCAACTCATAAAACCTCACTACTACAACACATCTCCCCCCCAAGAGGAAAGGCCAAGCACAAATAGATTATGGATTTTGTACATGCCACGCTGTGCAGGGGCAGAAATTGGTACATTTCAAACCGCTGCTGGTCACAACCCTGTCTTTCATTCCTCTTCTACAACACTGGGGAGAGACAGCGAGAGAGATAGAGAAAGTCACACAATAGAAAAAGATAAAGTGATAACAAAAGAGACTGACAGGCAGACAGAAACAGAGCATTAGCCTAAAGCCAAGGTCTTGGGAGAAAAAGAGTGTGGGGAGTGAGAGAGAGAGATGGGGAGAAAGTAAGGAAGCGAGAGAAAGAAAGCTCCGCTCACAGCCTGTAGCTGTGGATTAGCCTGACAGCCCCAGGAGTCAATCAGTCTTCTTGCTCCTCTCATCTCTGGGCAGACAGAAGAATAGTAAGGTTGTCTACCTGCCAGGCAGGAGCCGGGGGGACAGTGGTTGAGGATGGAGCTGGGGCAAGGGCACAGAGCTGGGAATGACTGAAGATAAGGGAAGAGGTTAGGGGTGATGCTACGCTGGTGGCCATCGCAGAATTGCCCCTTCATGCATCTCTCCTCCATTCTTCTTAATACTGCAGTGTCTGCTGCGACCTGTACGTTCTCAAATATTGTTCACGTTCACACAATATATCACAAAATATCAGGAACACTTGCTCTGTCCATGAAAAAAAGACTCAGGGTTCACAACTGTTTTTGAAATTAGATCTACAGTACTGTGCAAAAAAAAATCCGTAAAGCGAAGATGCTTTCAAAAGTAATGAAATTAAAATGAATTTACTATAAAGAGCAATAATATAAAACACTAATGCAGAAAATAAAATAGTAAACATCTAACCAGAATTATGAAAGCATGGAATAAGGCAATATTTGTATATTGATAATAAAGTTTTGACTATTTGTGTCGGCAAACATGATACAAATTGCTACATTCATTTTTAAAACATTCAAGTTACTTAAGACTGATCACAACGTTTTTCCCATGGTTCTTTACCGGCCTATTCACTCTTTGCCTCCATATATTACTGACTGCTTTCAAAATCTGATGACAATCAAACGGCTGCCGACTATTCAGTTTTGAAATCAATATTCTAGAAGCAGTTTCTTCGTGGCCATCACATTTATTTGACTGCAAGAGATGTGTTGCACTTTAATATGAAATACTGAAATTGCGCACAGCATTTGCTTCTGCACACTTCCATTTCAACCCCGATGTCTTGAGTCTGTTCTCTTCATAATCAGAGAGATCATGAAAGACAGAGAAACATAGAACACGTATCCAGTCTGGTTTTCTGTGGATCATGACTGAGCAGCATGTAGAAGTCTGTTCTCTTCTCCAGCTGTCTAAAAGCATTTCCTGTCATGTGTCATCATCACCATCTCCAGCATTTATTGTTGAAATGTAATTACATTATTACTTAGAGCAATTCCTTTTCACGTCTACTCAAAGTGTGACTATTGATAGAGACACTTAAACAATTAAACCTAATCTCACTCACTAATTAGAGTCATTTATACTCTGAAAGAAACTTATCACAATCAATCCCCATGGGTAGAGTTCATTTTAGCTCCTGGCTACTAAATTTCTAATGAAAATAATATATCATGCCCTATCTAATTTCTTCAAAAACCATCCTTCACTTGGATAAAGAAGTTACTTTGTTCATGCAACCTTCAAAACTTTTTTTTGCCTTCATCCCTGCAACCCTAATTAATGTGGCGTAATGGAGACCAGCCTGTGCCACACCAAAATAGGGCAGGGATTGCCATCTGTATTTAGGTAATTTTGTTACGATGCAAAGATGACGTTGATAAGATTTGTGCAAAATGATTTTACTAAAATCATACTGCGATTTGCTGGCAGGCACACTGTGATTGACTGGTACATTACAAGCCCCAGGTTGGCCACTGCTGAGGGGAGATTCACTGTAATGAAGGGGAACAGACAGGTTGAAGCTGGGTTTTTAAGCCTTGAGTTAATTGTGACGAGGATTGTGCAGATAAAGGTGCAACTCAACATTAAAAGGTGTTCCTAATTCTATATGTACAGAGTGTGACGTACCATATAGTTTTACACTAAATTGTTAAGATGTTACTAAGATTCCGATTCCGATTACCGATTGAAAAGGAAAAAAAAGGAATTAACAAACAATTACTCTTGAGCATTGAATAACACTGCAGCAGTAATCCATTGGTGCATTTGCTTCATGTATTAAAAAAAGTGGGACTCCTATAATGGCTGCATCTGTAGACCTAGAGCTTAGAGTTAGACTGGGACTGGGCACTGTGAGTGGAAATATGGAACAGAGCTGCAGCTGAGTATTGGTTATATGCTATGGCTGTTGTTTGAACAATGACCATGTGGTAATATGATGCTATAAAACGGGCTTGAGCTGAGGGATGGAAGAAGTGTTTAAGGCTGTGATAAATCGCTAACCTAGTGAAAGTCTAGAGAGGGGGAGATTAGAGAGGGGATAGATTATGTTTGTATGAGTCTCATCCAAGACTATGCTCAGAGATGTTGGTTTCATCCTCTTCAACCACATTTTCCTCTGTTGGCATCACAGTGCATTCCTACATTGTGCTTCTTTCTGTAGTCTCTTCTACATTTCTTTCTTAAATCTCCTTTCAAGGAAGATACGTATAGATGCAAAGATCTATAAATTGCCCATCTCCTTTAGAAACCAGCAGACTGTTTAATCTCAAGTTTTGTGACAAAGTGGTGTGAAGCAGAGGCCAGCAGACAAGCTCCATTGGTGCTGAGGCAGGCTGATGATGACACGGACGTGATGCGATGAAGATAAGGAGGAGTAGAGGAAGAGAGGAATGGAGCGAGAGAGTGATTACCCGTGGGGAGTATTCATTTAGGAAGACAGAGGAAGACAAACCGCTTCATTTAGAGCTAGCCAAGCACAGAGACTGCCTCTCCAACTGTAAATGGTTATAATTTTCATCTTTTCACTGAGGGGAAGCCGACCCCAACCCCGCTCGGCGGATCAAGTGATAATAGATCATCTGAAAGGGTGACGCATTAGGAGCTTCTGCCTTTGTTTTGCTTTTGTAGACATTTTTTCTACGTTTGCTACCATAAAGGCCTGCTCCATTCTTGTTTTGGTTCTGATATTGTCACAGCTGGAGTTCTGCACAATGGTAGCGCAGTGTTTTGTGTTATTTTCTTGACTGCATATAGAAAAGCGACTGAAATTCATGATTATTGTAGGAATGCCAAAATTGCTACCATCGCATTTGATTTGTCTCCGTGCAACGGCAATAACTCGCATCACGTTTTGCTGATGGTTTTACAGCCTAGAATAAAATTGAGGCAAAGTCCCAAGCTCGACAAACAAACAGATCATGTTGATTATGCCATAAACACTCTCACCGGTTGTAGATGCAGTTTCTCTACTTCTCAGATTGTTAGAAAGGAATCTCAACCATAAACATCTCTCAGTTTCAGGTGAAAATAGAACAATCTTCTTGTTTGTGTCTGTTCTTGTTTGTGTGTGTGTGTGTTTGTGTGCATGTATGCGTGTGTGAGCCAGTACCTGCAACACCTACCTGGAGCGTCTGCACTACACTTGACATATGTGCTACTTTGGTCTCTACTCTGCACATGTAAACGCCTGATGATAGGATTCAGCACCATGGACAGCGCTTTACACACTGCTTCCACTTAAAGGACCATGTGGAAACGAAGAGCCTCAGCTTGGACATCAGAAAGTTTCCCAGGATCCTTCGGAAGCTCAGTGAACCATTATCAGGTGTATTTGAAAATTCTGTTATTGAGGCTGGGGTTGGGCTATTTTTCAAAGCAGGCATTTACATGTGCAGACTCCAGACATTTCTGAGTAGATAACTATCAATGTGGCGATATCCTCTGGCACACACAGATATGAATGTGTACAAAATTAATTTAGTGGGGTGTAGGTGTGTTGCAGGCGTTATTTCCATTCTAAACCAACACTATATGTCTACACTGCAACTAAATGATAGACATTATGCCAGTGTTACACCTACGCTGCAGATGTCTGAAGCCTGCGTCAATTCTTGGGTTTGGTCAGATCTTAAAGTTCTTGGTCTGACACCAATTAGGCGTGAAGGTACTGGTTCTGTAGGATATTGTTGGTCATGGAACTTTACAGTGTGGCAAAAAAACAACTTGATACGTTTTCTGAGTAGTTTTAAATGTTAGTGTCTGTTGTGGGTGTCGGTGTGATGTTTTGTACTTGAATTGAAATATGAGAAAGTGTCTCAGTGTAAGGGCTGTGAAACCTAAACCATTATACTGTAAGATGCATGGTGTTCGATGGGAAAAGAACACAGTTTCACTTGATTCATGAAAACCTGTGCAGACTATTTGAAGATGCAAGCGTTTCATCCGACAGCTTTCTGAGGATATATATCGTCAATGTTGATGTCTTCTGGCAGAGATTTTATGTTTGGGTCTCCAAAGTTTATCTGCAGTCTGATGTGCTTGTTCTGCCCTGATGATATTTCAACACATCACACTCTCATTTTGCCTCATTAGATTGTTTTTTTTATGTTTGCCCTAAAAAGTTTACTAACGCCTAATCAGCGTTTCATGGCAGGAAGATTCCCTGCTCAGTCTGTGCAGCCTTCGCTAACGGCACCGTAAAAATCCCAACTGGGTTTTTCATTTCAGAACCACTTGACATTTATTGGACATCTATCTTGACTTGTTTTTCTCTCCTCTTTGCCCTAAAAAGTCTGCAAATATTTTTACCTTGAAAAGATGGAGGAGACCATTTTTCCAATTACAGATCTTGTCGTTAGGTGTTAATTGCCGGCTGACCTCTGGAGGCGTTTTGAATGCTGTGTGGGTTTTTTTAATAACCTCTAATCATAGTGAGACAGAGAGCAGTAATAGAGAATAGCCAAGCTGCTCTTTTACCCAGCATCCTTCACTGAGGTGTAATCTCACACAAACACAGTCTGGCCCTGAGCCTAGTCAAAATGGTCTTTCTCAAAACATGAGTCACTATGATTCATGTTCTTCCGGCACTGAAATGACACACTGTTTTGTTTTGTTTCATTTTGTTTTGGTGAAATTAGGTCAACTGAATGAAAAGAACAGGCTAGATCTTATTAATATTGCCATTTATTTATATATATATAAAAAAAAGCATCAGCTTCTGCTTTGGTCTTTGATTTCAGTCTAAAGCGCTTTGTCGCTATAAAATTGAAAAGCTTAAAGGAGAATTAATTTGCAAATAATCATCAGTACCCACTGTGTTTTAGCCACATTGCATTATTGCTCTTTTCACATCTGCCCAGATCATTACATATGAGCGCCTACATCAAAGTACAAATAATTGCTGCTAAATTTGGTTTAGTTAATGGTAGTCTCTTTTGTCTTTTGTGTGTGTGTGTGTGTGTGTGTTTTGTGTGTTTTCAGGCAGCCCTCCAGCCACAGGAACTGGCACACTGATCATCAACCTGGAAGACTACAATGACAATGCCCCCTATGTGTTCCCGTCGGTAGCGCAGGTGTGTGAGGATGCCGGCGACATGAATGTGGCCATAGTCGGGGGGCGGGACAGGGACATCGACCCCAACGCTGGACCCTTTAAGATAGAGCTGGGTAAACAGCCAGGCTTGGAGAAGACATGGAAGGTTACCAGGGTCAACTGTGAGTACATCAGTATCACCTAACCCTTAACACTCTTCATGTACTTGGACAGGTATAGGCATAATAATGTAATTACCATTGTCGGTTCTCAGTTTTGAATGAATGTAGACATTTCAAGGTTTCTAGTAATATCAAATATGAAGTCCTACTGCAGCTTACAATGACAATATTAAGTGGTTTCAGATATCCCTCCGATTACACATAAAGTTGTTTCTCTTGCCTTCAAAGTTGCGGGGTGAGTGATAAACCTAAGGGGATATAAAGTTCAGTCTGCCAAAGCAGTTCTATCGCCAAGTGTCACCATCAAATGTTTATGGCAGTGAGATTTGTTTTCCCCACCTCTCATCGGTAAACTGTCTAATTCTGTCACAAACTGATAAAATAATTGCATGTTGAGTACAGATGGAGCAGAACAGCCTCTCCACAGAGAGTAGTGAAGATGACACGATAAGGGTAAAGAGTAAAATGATACAAGGAAGGAAGGAGGGAGGGCGGGAAAGGGCAAAGGGAGGAGGTTAGAGAGACAACCAAGACATTGATTCAGGATTGCATGACCGCCAGTGCTGCCTGTGTGTGTTTGAGTGACAGAGCGGAGCTAAAACCTGCCCAGAGGTATTAGCTGTGACTGACAGCAGGGGAGGGAGTTGCAGACACTCCTCAATCACCACAGCTGGAAGAGACAGATAGGGCCAGGAGAGAAAAGACCGCTCCCACTGAAATGGATGGGCAGTGTGGTCATCTTGGCTGTGTGTGTGTGTGTCTATAAATATGAACATGCATTTCAGTTTTTGCACCATCAGACACAATAAATAGCATCATATTTGTATTTATTTATTTTAGAGCAAAATCTTTCTTTCTGCCCTACAGTGACACATGTGCAAAATGTTGAATGTTGTTGTTCATTTATTATACTACCCCAAATATATTCCTGTTAAACCTCAAACAACCATATCTTTCGTATTGAAGACATCAAATTCATTTCGGATTTTAAAAAGCATGTTTGAAGTGTAGAAAGATAAATGCTTTAACAGAAACACTATTGGCTTAACAAGATACGAGCACATTAATTTAAAATCAAATAAAAGATCCGTCTGATGGTGACAGCGGGCAGACTTGTACTCCTCGATGAAATCATTTGTCTGTTCGTCACGTGTCACGCTCGATATCGCAGACACCATTGAACGGATTTTGTTGATTTTGTTGAAATTTAGGGACATTATGCATCTCACCACTGCGTTCTGGCATTTTCCAAAAAAAACAAAACACTGATTAGCCTCAGGGGGTGCTACAATTACAGGTCAAAACAAGGTGACGTGTTTGTTACTGATTGGCCCAGAGGGGGACGGCTGTCGGGGACAGCGTGTTTACTGCTGCCTTGTGTCATTATTTGAACCACTCAGTCAACTCTTAATCAATCCAAAGGATTATGTAAATCTTCCAATTAAATAAAAAGCTGAAAACCACCAAAAGTGGAGTCAACAAGGTTTTGACGCAATCGCAGTGGTTGCCAAATAAAATGTGCAGCACAGCATGGTAGAGTGTGGTACACACATCAGCATGATGTGAACTGGCGCCAGTATTTTCTCTTGTGGTTCTTAAGGAGTGTTTAGGCATGATGCAACAAAGTGCAACAAGTGTCACACAGTTTAAACGGTGACAATTCTGGTCTCTTTTCAGTTGTCGGGAAAGGGATTGCAACCACTTACTTGAGGCGCATGAGCTCTGTGTTATAAAATGCATGTTTAGTGCTACTTTGCAAAATACTGCACATACACACCGGGTAACCTCCCTCTTCTTCTGTGTGTTCACCCACAGCCACACACTCCCAAATCATGCTGTTGCACAGTCTGCAGAAAGCCAACTACCAGCTCTCGCTGCTCATCACTGACTCGGGGGTGCCCCCTTTGTCCAACAACACAGAGGTCAAAGTTCAGGTGTGCGTCTGTAAGAAGAACAGGATGCAATGCAGCTCTGCCCACTCCCACCGCGCCAGCCTTCTCGTGCTGCTCGCGACGTTCCTGCTCGCCGTACTCTGTAAGTACAATCAAACGCACAACACAGAGCTAACCAGGGAACTAATGTCGGTGTTTTATTTGCTGGTATCATAGTTTAAACATGGATTAACATAGAGGCCAATAAAGACCATTAACACTGCTGTTTTACCTCATACTGGTCTTTTATTGTGAAATCAATGCAGGTGAAAAGCAAAAGAAGACTCTTGATTCTTCGCTATTCACAGTGCTTTTATTTTATGCATTCATTTGGTTATGCAAGTCCATTATAACGTTTAGAAAAATATGTATTTACATGAAAGTGTGTGTGTGTGCGTGTGCAAGTATGTTTTCTGCATGCTGTCTGTCTGAGTATGATTTGTTTTACCACCATGCCTAGGGCAATCCGCAAGAAGTCAAACTTGAATCTACTCAGAATATCTCATTTAAGCCATTAGCAATAGCATGAATAATTCAGCCTCCCGCATCGAGAACACAAACATTATGGAGGACGTCCAACAGCTAGTTCGGTGAGAAGAAAAATCATTTTCAACTTTGAGGCCCCAGGATCCTGTTTTGCCGTCTGGGCTTGTTCTCAGTAGTTTATAGTTTGGCTCGCCGTGTGCCCTAGGCGATGTTCAGCAGGAGGGACGGGTGTGGGTGGGGAGGGAGATCAGGAAAGGAGGGACGGGCAGTCACTAGGAAGGAGAGGAAAAAGAGGACCGCATGGGGGAGAAGGGGAAAGGATTGGACATAGGGAGGAAGAGAGAAAAAGAGAGCGAGAAGAGGAGAAGCAAGGAGGCCTGTTTGTAATTGGAGAAACTAAGATACTACTATGAGTTTTCAGGCCTAAAAGATGCCTTTGGGTGCAATTATTCCAGCTGCTTCCTCTCTTTCTCTCTCTCTCTCTCTCATTCACTCATGTGTGGGTGGGTGTGGAAGCAGGTGAGTTAAGGTGATGTTACTGTGTGTGTGTTGTGAGGTGTTTCATTAAGGAACATAAGAAATCAAAGTCTCTCTGTCACGCTCTCTCTTTTCGTCCTCATTGTCTCTTTTCGTCTCTCTTTGCTCATCTCTTATCTGTGGAGCTGTCCATCTTTTCACTCCCTTTCTCACTGCTCTCTTGATCGCTCTCACTTGTATAATTATCCTGTCTGGATGTTGAGTCTCTCTTCCATTACATTAGAGTCATTTAGCAGACGCTTTTATCCAAAGCGACTTACAATAAGTGCATTCAACATAGGTAAGCATGAGAAGCTTTTCCTTCCCTGTATCACTTATGCTCGTCTTATTTTCTCACAATATCTTTGAATCACAACATCTAGACAATCCATCGATCTTCCGCATCACACTGTCCATTGATGCATATCTCTCTCAAAAGACTAATTCACACCATACCACTGTGCTCTGTATGGATCCCTTTGAATCCCCGTCCAAAGAACTCATCTCATCTTGTGGTCTCACACTACACTTAGCGCAGTTAGATACCTGCAATTTCTATTCTAAATTCATGATGCGTGGGACACAGACGCGAGGTATTAAATTGAACTGACAGTGTGTAGCGGTATGCCTCCCTCCGTGATACACTACGAGGTGCACTAATCGGCGACGTGAGCGAGCGCTGCGTCAGCATTGGCGGGCTCGCAGCCACCTCATGGAGAGTTTTATGGGACCCATCCTGAGAGTATCCCAGCTGGAACAATTCGTTAGCTCTCCACGCCGTCTCTTTTTTACGGCTGTTTTGTTATCCTCTGTTGCCATGGCAGCAGCCAGCCGAGTGTCTGAACTAGAAGGTATGTTAATTGGTTGACGAGATGACATGACAAGATTCTCCTTCGCGGATGTCCCTTTTCTCCGAACCACACTGGCATTTATTACTCCACTGGAAAGAATGCAATGATAGTCTGTGGTATTCATTAGCCAGATAGCCGCTCCGCATGCCGGGTCTTTCGGCTGCCTGGCCCCGTGGCTCTGTGCTTGTTCGTTCATTTGGCCTGGAGTGACTGTGGGATGTTTGCGTAGTTATTACAGACTAAGCAGTGAACAATGTCACCCTGGGATTGGATGTTGGTTGTTATAAAGGCAGAAGTGTAAATGGAGTGAAAGGGACAGGAGAGAAATCATTTATGTGTGTGTGTGTGTGTGTGTGCATGTGTTGTGCACGTATCCGTGAGTACATCTGTGTACATGCTGTGTGTGTCTCTAGTGGGAGTCTCTGAGAGTATTAGACCTGGGCCACAGAGGTTCCACCAAATCAGCAGCAGAACAGCGCTACACACACACACACACACACACACACACACACACGCACACAGACAGACACCCAGAGAGATGACTCCTGCCAGAGCTCATCACAGAGACCTGTGCTGGGGGACAGATAGAGGGGACTGATCACTGCAGTGTATAGTCAGATAGTCTGACAGAGAGGAAGAGAGGATCCTGTTTCAATTCCCTTATCTCCGAGCTGAACTCTGACCCTGCAGGAGAGAGATGAGGGGGAGAAAAGCGGAGAGAGCTGGAGGGGAAGGATGGAAAAGGAGGAGAGAAGAAAAGTGCAGAGATTAGACTGTTCTGTTTTCTTCTGTTTCTCCCTGCTGGGTTACAGGCATATGCATGGGCAAGCAATTGTACAGTTTTCCAGTTTTCTCTCTCTCTCTCTCTCTCTCTCTCTCTCTCTCTCTCTCTCTCTCTCTCTCTCTCAATTCAGTTCAATGCAATTCAAATAAGCTCTATTGCCATGAACAAAAAACGTTAACAAGCAGTTTACAGAACATTCAGATATAGGAAACATACTTAAAACATATGTCATATGTACAGGTGCTCTTTGGTTGTTATGTACAAACCAATACATATATATACGTTTAATGATGTAATCAGTCTCATTGTCTCACAGGAGCTGCTGTCCCGTCACCCAGGAGGACTATTAGTTTCTCCCCTGGGGTTAGCATTAGAAAGTTTGATGTTTCCCCAGTAGAAGTCTCTTATTGAAGAGAACTTCTCACAGAGGAGGAGGAAGTGCATCTCTGTCTGAACCTCCCCTGTCCAGCAGTGACCACTCTGGGGATCCATGTCTGTTTGCATCTTGCTTCTTCTACAGCCGGTTGGTCACTGAGCCTGGAGCTGGATCTGTCTCTGCTTCTCTCTCTGTTTAGGGCCAGATAACAATTTAGTCTGATTTACTGACTCGTAATTTGCTCTATTCTGTTTTTTCAAAGCACCAGGTCAGGTCATAGTCGTAGTGTCAGGTCATGTTGGTGTCTGCGTTTTTGATTTGATAGTTGTCTTAAGTGCTTTTTGTTTCCTGCTTCTATGGTGGAATTTCTTGAATTTAATGCAGCTTTTCGAAAAATAAAGGGGAAAAAATAAATAAATAAATAAATAAATAAATAAATTCTTTTGTTGTCTTTTAATGCCTTCAGGGTTATTTTGGTAGTGTGAGTTGTTGAATTGTTCAGCACTGTTTGGAGCCCATCTGTATGACTGGTTTAGATTGTAACAGCTTACTGGGCTGTTTCTTAATGATATCTTTTATGTGTTTCTTCAAGTAATTGTTCATCCGGCTGTGATCTGGTTTGTGCTCTGACAGTGAAAGCACTGAATGAGGAGATGGCATAGTCAGCTGCACTTGTTCCAAGAGCTGAACAGTAGGTGAAACCTCCCCAACTGTCCCCTCTGATCCCCCCATTTAACATAAACCGGCCCGAGGCTCTGCAGAGATGCACTAACTTCCCATTCATGTTTACTGTTTGGTCAGGGTTGTTCCTCGTGGATGTGGTTGAGGGGTTTGGAAGTGACTGAATATATGCTCCTGCGTGGTCTATACAGGCAGCTTTTGAACCTGTGCATTAAAGTCTCCAGTATTTTGCCTGTGGCTTGAAAGTGACATATCTCTGTGTGTAGGGAGCTGTAGAACCCTTCTTCATGGCGACTCTGATGGAGGGGCGTGTATTGCTCACAGATATAAATCGACCTTCCAAATGCCTACCTCTTTGTTCATTTTTAGCCAAATGTGGTTTTTGCTTTGTTGTACAATTTTGATGTGTTTGGTGAGATTGGCTTTGAGCCAGATCACCATTCCCCCTGAGTCTCTGCCACGGTGCACTGGTGCACATTTTCAGTTTAACTGAAAGCACTGTGTTTCACTGTAGCCTGACGGACACTGAGCAACTGCACCAGTTCGACAACACGTTTCAATCAATATCAAATATCAACGTGCTTAATGTTATTGAAGGAATCGGGGTCTGTGGTCTTAAAACCGAAAGTACAAACCTTGAATATTCCAAAAGCTTATTGTGAAAGATTTAGTTTGTGAGAAAAAGAAATAAATTCAACCAAAACCAAACTCACTCTCTCTCTCTCTCTCTCTCTCTCTCTCTCTCTCTCTCTCGTGTGTGGGTGGGTATATTTTCCTCCATTTTTCTCTCCATTCTCTCCCTTTCTCTCCCTTTCTCCCTCTCTCTCTCTCTCTCTCTCTCTCTCCCGCTTACCCGTCTATGTGAAGGGTTTTGTTATGCCAAGCAAGACAAGAACTACTTGTACTTGTTCTCCACATTCTCTAAGTACTGAACCTTCTCGAGGGTCAACATTTGATCTACAATCTCAGCAGCCATACGTGTGTGTGTGTGTGTGAGAGAGAGGGAGAGAGTGTGAGTGAGAGAGTGAGGTGTATTTGTTTGTTAGCTGTTGTGGGTGTGGGTGTGGTGTGTTTCTGTGTGTGTGAGGAGTGAGGAGATGGAGAAAGATTTTGATTGTGTGGCTACAACGCAAAAACAAAAAAAAAACATGAAACAAGTCGAGCGCTTCAATCTTGAAACAGCTGAAGTGAGTTTCAGACATTTTTCAGAAATGGAACCAGGCAGATCACTTTACTAGTATCAAAAAAAGGAGAAGCCGTGTAAGAAGTTAATTTACATTGGAAGCAGGGGAAATTATCTCACTCCTCGGGCAGATTTTACTCAGAAAAATAGGCTTTTGAGATATGTTTTCCCGTGTAAGTGTAGCCTATGCAGTGTGTAATCTCTGCCAAAAGCCGAGAGCTCTTAAATGATGTGTGGGCACTGAGGCTTGCCAGTTAAGTCGACTGTACTGTTGCTCTCAACGGCCAGGAGCACAAGGCCTCAGTTGGAACGCACCACTCCATCAGTCTACTTCACATCACCTCCACACCCTCTCCGCTATCTCCCAGCATGGATTGGCTTAGCAACACTGCCAAAAGTAGATCCATATCCTCAATGGCTCCCTGTCCTACCTCTCAACCATATAACACTTCACTGGGGCTGCTTTTCAGCCCCTTAAATAATGCATGTAAGCCTGCAGGACAGAGAGAGAGAGAGAGAGAGAGAGAGAGAGAGAGAGAGAGTCA
>CABFOQ010024222.1:0-11994 GCA_900660455.1 Gephyroberyx darwinii
GGATCTGCCGGGAGGGCGGTCGCTGCCCCCGCATAGTCCCCGACTGGAACACATCCCTGAAGGACAAACTAGAAGCAAGATGAGCGTCAACACGGTGGAAATAGAAAAGGGGGAGGAGGGCCATATCGAAGTGACATTTATACAGCAGCAGCATCAAAATCTACCTGGCAGGGTGCTATAATATAGATTAAATAAGTACACAAGCGATGTGACTCAGAAAAGACGTGCTATTAATTCATCCCCATTAAGCACCCCCATCGTGCTGAACTGGTTCCTATGCCAACTCTTCTGGTAACCAGGGAGCTACTAGAAATCTTGTTTTCTCCTGTTATTTTATTGTTATGCAAGTATACCTCTGAGAAGAAAACTTTTCTATACAGTACACATGCTGGTAACTGTTGTATAAAGTAATAATACCCTTGAGGACATCATCCTTTCCTGTGACGACAGGTATGCAACTGGTACAACGTGGAGATGAGTAAAGAAATATTACTGCTATAAAAATATAATGACAGTGGAAGACTTCCTGCTGGGAGGAACTCCCAGATCAAGGCGAGGAGGTTGCATGAAACTTGGTTTGGGGTTACCTGGTCAATAAAATAACACAGACTAGAGAATTCAACATGAATCTGATTCACCGAAACTGTTAATACTACGTTTTGGACCGCCACAGGAGTGAGAGAACAGGTTATGACAAACTGTAAACACCAAGAGTGGCGGTAGGCCTGCACAGGTCCTAACATGAAACATGAACTGGAGAGGTATGATGCATGCAGAGAGAATGGAGTGACACAAAGGTTAGCTATGAAGGTATTAGGGAGCATGACTGCAGTTCAAATATGTTACTCTGGCAGCCTTGCTACATAAATGTCAAAATCCATAATGTAGTACCGTTGAAAATGTAATACCTTAGATAAATCACTCAGTGGCCACTTTATTAGGAACACCTAGCGTGTAGCCTTCAGGACAGGCTGAATTCTTCGATGCATGGAGGATTCAACACGGTGCCAGAAGCGTTCCACAAGCCACAGGGATCTCGGTCCATGCTCGATAGCGTCACACGGTTCCTGCACATCTATCCTGGTCCAAAGGTGTTGCATGGGGTTGAGGTCTAGAGACTGCACAGGCCACCGAGTCAACTGAAGTCACCGTCTTGTTCCTGCAACCATCTTGAGATGATGCGTGCTCCTTCACGTTATCCTGCTGGAAGTATACTGTGGTCTTGTTCCAAAGGTCTTGTTTGGGCACTGTGAAGCCCTTTGAGACCGTAACAGTGATTAAGGGCTGTACAAATAAATGTGATCTGATCTGATTTGTGCTGCTGTGCTTCAAGGTTCATGCTGTGCTTTCTGAAATGCCCTTCTGCACATCACTGTTGTACTGAGCTGCTATTTGCTTGAACGAGTCTCGTCATTCTCCTCTGATTCTCCCAACAACGAGGCATTTTCACCCACAGGACCGAAGCCGACTGGATGCGTTTTGTCTAAAGCACCGTTCTTAGTAAACTCCAGACGTGTATACGGTTGAGGAGGTCGGTGCATGAAGGACTAATGATCATACCACGTCTTCCCATTCTTAAGTTTAGTCAAACAGTAACTCAACTTATCAACCCCGCATGATTTATACTCATGCTTTATTGGCATGTGACTCACCGTCTGGAGGAGTGAACTATTGGTGTATACAGAGTGTAAAATCTGTATTGGCCCAATGTCCTTACTGGCAAATCATGATCATGATCTCCAGCCATACTTGTTATGTGATTTCTACAACAGATCCTAACTTTGATCATAACAGGGATCAACACTGTACCGGACTGAAACATCCCCCGTCGCTCAGGTCCTAGCTAAAATCAGCTGCACTATCCGGCAAGAAGCTAGCCCAATGTCAAGCTGTCAACCCTGAATACAAATATACAGTAATGCAGCAACAACCATGTGGGGAAAGGAGACAAAAAACTTCCTATGTAGTTCACACTGCATAACTAACATGCACAAACATGGTAACGGTAGACACAAACAAATGGTAAACTCGTTGTTGAAGTCTTTTTCTGAGACAGTTCATTTAGCTTGCAGTCATCTTTTCTCTCGGCAGGACTGAGTCCAACACCCGGATCACAGAGGGTCTTAAGGGAGGATAACTGAGGAGACACGGATGATACATGACCTCTCATGGCTACACAGACCGACAGAGGGAAACACAGGAAACATGCTGTTCAGACAAAATATGAACCTGTTGGTCGAGTCTAGTCCAACAAAAACGAGAAGTAACATTTCAGCTTCTGTGGAGAGATCGACCTTTAAAAGTCAGACACCGTAACAATTATAGAGCAACAATTATATGAGTCCTAATATATCATTGGCCCCTGAACCATCTAACATTATGAATTCACCGGTCTTTATGAATTTCCTCCTTTGGCGTTTGGTAACGGAGATGGAAATGGATCAGAATCTCCCCGTAATGGTCAAATTGATTCAGGTCTGATGATGGAGATAGTGATGACTTATAGTTTATATATATATAGTTTTATAACATGATTAACTGTGACCACTACAGACAACGCCATGTGGATGAGGCTGATCCCTCCCTAGAGGTTTGTATGTGTCATGAAGAGGAACATGTTTTTATACCTGTACCAGCAGAAGCATGAGTAAAAAACATTTTTTTAGCATCACGTCCATGGACACTATACGGTATATTACCGTAAAGCCTCCACGTCTGTCTCAATGCATTACATTAACAAATTTGCACATACCCTTGCATATATATGGCACATATTCTTTTTATTTTAGTGTTATTATTTTCTTATTTCTTATAATATCTTTTCATATATTTTTGTGTGAATTTTACTATGTGTATATGTATTTTTGACCTTTGCCTTTACAGTACTGGCTTTTATTCTTGTTTTTATTCTTCTCTTGCTTTGTTTATTGTTATGCACCAAACACCAAGTCAAATTCCTTGTATGTGAAACCATATTTGGCAATAAAACTGATTCTGATTGTGATTCTGATCAGTAGCTGGACAACATCTGCTGCTGGTGACTCTGACAGGATGAACACACAGCCAAGCCATCTGACAGGTGAATTAAAGCAACTTTAAAATATGATGAAGAGGACCATGTGTTTCAGGCGTGCCAGCATCGCGGATCAGTGACACACCCTGCATTGCATTTCTGGCTCAGTCGTCCAGAAACGGGATGGGCTGGGAAGACTGAATGGTATTAATCAAGGGGGGCCTGACATGCTTTATGCACCGAAGATGGAAAACCTCCCATGTACTGTCTGGCCAAAAGACAACATGAGACTGGTATGTGCACTAAGTCAACCCTGAGTTATGCCTTTTCTCAGGGCTGCTCCAGAGATACTGAGGTACATGTTTTAAAGGTTAGGCAAGAGCAAACGGTGGGAAACGTTTTAGTAACCTTGTCCTCTAACGTTGGGCTGCAGTTTGCACAGGCCTGCTACACAGCGTGGGTGTGGGTGTGTGTGCATACAGCCTGCATTCTCTTCCAACACCATTAAACAAACTAAAGCAAGTCAACAGTTACCAAAACCAGTCGGACATCGTTTCCGTACAGAAGTCATTCAAATTGGCAGAGTTTCCGTCCTCACTGTTGGAGAACAGGGAGGGACCAAGGAGGAACTGTCCCCTGAAAAAATATCAACCGACACAATGTGCTGCAACTTCCGACACAGCTTTAAAAAAAATAGAAATAAAATTAGATAAAATAAACAACCACACCTGTGCACTTTTTAAAAAACTGACAGTGATGACATGGCATCCTCCTCTGTCTAAAGTCGAGGCCTTACCTTTTCTCCGCTCAGTGCGCAGGGACTTCCCTCTTCATCGATGGGCTACCTGCCTGGATCACGCAGGTGTTTTCAGGAAGTCGACACCGCATAGACGCACCTGACGCCCGGCAAAGCCCCCCGACAGGCGTCCCGCGGAGGTTGTTGATTTTATTCACGCGCACTATTTCACTCCTGCGGTGTTTCTCGCTCCAGGTGGATCATAGTAGAGGGGAACTTCGGCCCAAATTCCAACCGGAGCGAAACCTCCCCGCCTGCGGTTGTAAAGCGTGTCACCTGCTTTCCCCTTGGTCCTAGCGCTGCTCAGGTTTCTCAGGGGACAACCTGACAGCCAGCGGCAGGTCTAGTGAAGTAGCAGTGATCAATACAATAGAAAAACATTCATCATAGTATTGATTAATTTTAATTGGCCATAAAAACTGGAGTAGGATTGTAAAAAGAACCTTAAAGTCAGATTTTTTTTTGCTTTATCACCATAAGCAATTTTCACATGGGTGTGGGTGTGTTTGTGTTGTGTATGTGGGTGGGTGGGGGGTTTGGAGCCTGTCCCAGCATGCATTGGGTGGAAGGCAGGAAATACCCTAGACAGGTGGTGACGTGAGTCCAGAGGATGGATAATAAAGTCCTTAATGGAGTTTCAGTTTCAGATTTTCATCCAAACATATTTATTTGTTCAGCATACACACACACACACACACACACGCAATATTCAATGAATAACACGTTTATTTACAGCAAGTTTCAGACATGATATGTCACAAATGGTACATTATGCTACGCTGTATTAGGAAAACAACATTTTTATTTATTATTTTTAATAAAGGTCATCGTCCTGCCCACCTTAGTCCTTGACTGTGATCTGCACAAGAAGAAATCAACTGTTGTCGACAAGTCGTAGTCCAAGAGAGGCGAATTAAATGAATGATAGCAGGGCAGTGATTACAGTGATTATCCATCAGACAGAACTGTAGTGCAGTGAGGGGAAGCTTGTCACTTTACGATGCCCACTTCCTGTCATCTCTGACTATCTCTATCTCTGTCTATGATCAATTACTTTGAGTTTCAAATGTAGAACATAATACAAGTGTTGTCATATCTTTCTGTTTCTGATGTCAGACAACTGTACAACCATAAAAAGTCACTTGCTGGGGGTGGCAGAACGGGAACAAGCCTGAGATTATGTTGCAATGTCAAAAAGTCATAAGACTGTTTTGAAAACGCCACAGAGTTGTGTGCACCTCTCCCAAAACAGCCTTTCATAAGCCATAGTTAGCAAGTTAGCATCCAGTTGTTTAAGGGAAGTGGCTTTTAGCGGTCATGCATTTGTTCAAGATGTCATATTTAAAGTTGGAATAAAAGTTATGACAGCTCGGTAGAGAAAGAAAACATCAACGTTACTGAGGAGTCTCCATGTCTGGGCTAATCTTCCCGCTGAAACAACTTCCAGCGGAAAGCGTCGTGGGTTGACAGGCTGCTTTGTGTCGGTGACTGGAGACGCCCATACAGTTGCTGACAAACCTGTTTTCTAATTTACCTCTGGGCTGCACACAGTATGGTCCTGAAAACCTCCCAGTAGTGAGACTTCAAACCTCATGCTAGCTTGTGTTATGAAACATGATCAGACTGTACAGATATATCCCATTACTTCCTGGCCGTTGGATCATGTACCATCATATCATTGTCCATTCAGTGTTTATATACACTTAACATGGATCACATGTGCCTAAATGTAATCCAGTGTTCAGCTGTATTTTCTATCCAGGTATCACCTAGGACGATTCATGTAGTCAGTGATATTCTGTTACCATTCACATAAAAAAACCCTCAGGTTCTTGAATTAACTGGACATACTGATGAAAACGTGTAATTGTTCAAAAGTACAGTATCAGTATTAAAGATAATCCTGCATGCTGGGATTGGCAGTTGAGTCTTGCTGAAGTAAATGTGACAGAAATGAAAATAAACTACGTGCTTTATTCCTCTTGGCCACATTTGTGGTATTTCACCAAAGCGGAGCTCTGCGGTGGTATTTGGAGTATTTCAGCTCCCCCATAAATCTCACGTCTCATGCTGTTGTGCTAACCTAAGGCCAGCTATCTGTAGCTGGAAGACATCTGCAATTGATTTGAGCTGGAAAACACTGACCAGCATCCCTCCCATGCGTGGAGGGGCGGTGCCCACTTGAGGTACACGAAGCAGAGTTTTAACATCAGAGAACCCAGATGGCCTCAGCTGACGTGCATCTCTATACTGACAGCACACCATACTTATATGTGCAACCTGACGTCCCATGATATATTACATCACCAGAGAAAATCAGTTGAAAAGACATGTTAACCGTATACAGCAGTGCCGTAAAGATAATATAAATATGAGATCTAATAAAAGACCAATTTCAAATAAGGCATCAAAGGAGAATAGCACTGAATTTCAGTTTGTAAAGGTTATTCTTAGGCCTTTTTATCTACGATGTCAGTATGGCTGTCTAGGAGTCAGCTTAAGTTTTGACTGGAGTGATAGGAGTAGCATAATATAAAACCCATTTGGATGTAAAAGCTCAAAGAAACATTGAATTCGTCCACAAAATCTGCCTCTTCTTTATTGTATGGCAGCTCCAGGCGGTAAATCATGTCAGGAATTAGTTTTGGTTGTGTTAGATAAATTGGTCATGTTGACAAATATGAATTGGGCTGTCCAGGGCCATAAGAATAACAGATATGACTCCTTAAATTGAGTGGTATGCCCCTTTAAGACAGCCTATCTATGAACTTCTAGTCCAGCGCTGCAGTTCTGTAGCGTGTAGCTCTCCCAGTGGTAAACAACAATAATATAACGACGATGTAAACAACGACAACAATGTCAGTCGAGGCGTGAGAAACGCTGACGCTGGTTCAGACATTGGTGATTTCGACGCTTTTGTAGGTGTGCATCGGGCTCCCCTTGGTCCTGGGCACAGCTTGGACCCGGGCCTCTCTAGGCAGAGATCCACAGCTCCCGTGGAAACCCAAGGTCCGCTCCACAGATTGGTTCCTTGCGTGTAACCTCAGAGGGCTCTGGGAAAAGAGAAAGGCGTAAAGAAGTTTCATTGAAGACTAAAAAATGAGTTAGCAACCATTTGAACAAGTGGCGCATCCCCTTGCAAAGTAAGTCATCTTGTCAAAAACCCATAAAAACCTGTAAAATACAGTATTACTCACGAGCTGAACTAATGAGTGGTACATTTCCAGTTGCATTTGTTCCTATAAATCAATAAATAAGTAAGTAAATAAGTAAGTAAATAAATCAATAAATAAATAAACAAACCAATAAATCAATAAATAAGTAAATAAGTAAATAAGTAAATAAGTAAATATGTAAATAAATAAATAGCATTTTGATACCATTTAGATTCAAATCAGCTTATGAACAGTGCAGTGTTTGAATCATTTAACACACATTTTGTACAGACATATTTTGTAACATGCATTGCAGTGCTCTTACTGTACAAATATAAACCACAAACTACGATCATATTATCAGAAAATATCGACGTACTTTGCCTGGTCTTCTCATCGACACCCTCTCCTCGGCGTAGCGGTTAGCAGTGACGGGGGATTGAGGGGAACAGAAGGCGTCACTACCCTGCTCTGCGTTGCTGCGAAAACAAGGCATGAAAAAAGAGGATGAGTTACTAGCTATGCAATTTTTTTCCTTAGATAATTGTTTATTTCCCAACCATATGGTCTCATTTCACTAGTTGAAATCACATGGGAGGATATATGTTTAGAATCACAGAACAAAAATTACTTTTTTTACGTTAATTAAGGGTTAATAGCAAAATATGGGGTTAGGGGGCTTTTATTCTGGCGACCTACCTGTGAGAGACGGCGAGGGATTTCATCTCCTCATACAGGTGCCGATGCAGCATGTGTTTGTTGCTCGGGATCTCCAGGGCCTTGGCCAGGGCATCGGTGTCAAAGGACGGGTCCAGAGCCATCACTGCTCCGTGGATCCCCTTGCCCTGCAGACTGTCTGCGTACTCCTGCACAGCACAACAGCGAAACAGGAAGTTAGAACCACGCCACACCGAGACAGGAAGTTTCAACCACATCACACATATAAAATCCAAATCATGACCTTTAACCTTCAAAAGGAACCAAAAATAGTTACTGCTGCTTGCCTTTGTAGAATAGGTGTATATAGTTTCTACAACAACATAGAGTGCATTGTATACCACTCCTTTACTGCCGCTGAAGAAACTTATACGTAGCATCTGATCTGCCCTACAAAACACCCGAGCAAAGGGAATACCGTCACTGACCTCCCACCCACCTTGAGGTCTATGTCTTTGATCCACTTCATCACCCTGTGACACGTCCAGACAACGGGGTCCTGATCTTGGTGCTCGCATTTTAGCCGTCGCGCCTGCAGGGCCTGTGGACACACACACACCGCACTAGTCTAGACAGGTACTTCTTTGTTCGCCTGTGATTTCACCACATGCCTCGACTATCGTTTCTAATGTGCTTTGTTTTTCAAGGTAACACACAGAACACACGAGGAAAGAGAGAAGTCAAGATATCTGGTATAATAAAGTAGACTGACCAAAACAAGATCACAGTCTTATCAAATATATTGTGTTTCATGTGATACTTATGGATTGATTGCTGAAATAAGAGTTGACCCGGCATCTTGGCTGTTCAATGTAATTGTGTGTATTTTTTATGCTGCGTATCAAATTTCAGTTTAGTTTATTTTAGTGAGTTTTTCTAATTCGACCTCATGTTATCTGACCTCTTTGTCAAAGCTGAGCATCTGCAAGAGCTGGATTGCCAGGAGGAGGCTGGTCTGGTGGAACTGGTCCCCGATGTTGAGGGATCTCTCCAGGTCTCTGCGGCTGAGAGAGTTCAGCACCCGTCCGTCCACCAGCTGAGTCTGGAAGGTCTGGGAGTATTGAGGCAGCCCCACGTCACTCAGCCAGGACTTGGCAACCCAGTGGTGGTCCATCTCTGACGCTTTTGACAGTCTAGATAGGGATGGTTAGAGATCAAATACGTTTGGACAATTTCTTCAATGACAGCAATAACGCTGTCGCCCACATGTGCACAACTGATAGCTGCTGCTCACCCTTGGTCCCCTTCTGCTTTCCTGTAATCCTCAATAGCCAGTCTTAGCTTCCTGCGGTGAATGGGGTTATTGATGCCCAAGCCCAGCTCTAGATCCTCATCCGTCAGCCCTAGCAGCACCTGAAAGAACAGAAATCCACCTGGTATTTATCAAACCAGAACAGCACTTCAACAAGCCTGCATGCACACACACACAAACACACACACGCTCCCTGTCTCTTTACATTTAACATAGGTGTGCAGAAGATGTACCTTGCCGCTCTTGACGTTTTCAGAGCATGCCCGGGTGTACATGGGCATTCCCATGACGACCTCCAGCCAGGCTTGCACTGCGCCCGCCCTCCACAGCGACATGGGTGTGTTTCGAGTAAGCTCCGCCTGCTGGAGGCGGTCCAGCTGCTCCTCCCCGTCCGACAGACTCTGTTGGTTGAGGCTGGAGAGGCTGTCAGAGTCTGGATTGGTCAGCAGGGTAGGGGGTGGGGTTACAGTGCGGTATAAAGGAGGGGTTCAGGGTCAGAGGGATGATAAGAGATCAAAATGACTTGTCTGATGTCAGTTCAACATCAGAGAACAGTAACATTGACAAGTGCACCTCCACCAACAATACTCAGCAACAATATGGATGCTACCGTACAATACCAGTCTCTTTGAGGTAAACTCTACATCAACATCAGAAATGAATCATCCTGGATTATTCTTGGTGTTTACTAGTATCAACCAAGCCAGATGAGCTGTCTGTCATCTCTGTCAAACATCTTCAGATACCTTTCTCTTTCGTCCACCCGTTGGCATAACACGACATGGCGCTACATGGCCACCAGATGGAGCCAGAGTAATTCACTGGAGCTATGTTTCCTTTTGTCTTTTCAAGGAACCACGCAGGGTAACGATCAACATGGTTTATCTCACTTTGTCACTGATTACATGGTTGAGGAAAGCGGATCTCAATCTGGAATGGTTGTTGGAAATTGGATTAAATACAATTCTACAGTTTTGCGATATGAAGCATCATTATTTCTTTCATAAGCTCGTAGAGGGTTTGTCAGTTCTCACTATAGTAACATGGTGCTTTGTTAAGGGGTTAACACACTTGAGTGACTATCTGATGGTTATGAAGGGACTTTAAGCCACTAGGATAACATATTAGAAACACGGGGATTATTCATAAAACATCATGCTCCTGCCCATTAACCACCCACTGCAACCACAGGTAAACACAGATCCATACCGACACGTCTCGCATGAAATCCATGTGTTTCCCTGATTCTGCCTCACATGCTGAGAATAAATGCTGCATGCAAAAGTCCAAGATGTTTCGAAAGAGTTTCCACGTTTCCCAATGGACCTGAGTGTTATGAATAATCCCCAAAGTGCAGAAACAGACACTTGGTAATCACAGATGAGGAGTTACTCACTGGTAGCAGAGAGACGCCATTAGAAATGGCAGGAGGAGAGGGAGAGACACGCTAGACTAGGACACAAGAACATATTACTCATGGAACAGAAGACGGCCACATATATATATTTAGTTATTGGTTTTATTTTTAAAATAAGATTTCATTTCAATTTTATTCATTTTGAAAATGCTAAAACCTCCTCAGCCTCTGGGCCGCGACAACTGCAGCAGATATTCTCATATTTGAAGTTACCTCTTTGCTCTTTAAATAAAATACTTCAATAGATTTACTCTTTTATGCAACATCTCCTAAATTACAAAACATTTAACAGAGAATTATTAGAACCACATATGCCAGAAATGAGGAGGGGCTCTACACAAAGCAAAAACACGTCGACAACAAAAGAAAAAAGGGGGAGCGTGCATTCATGATGCAAGGAAAGAAAGCTAAAGGGGAGATAGAGAGGGGACATGAGCAACACAGGATGGCGGAGATGGTTTGATCGATGGACTCCTAACCGAAGCAGGACAGGTGATCATGCAGGTGTTTTAATGCACATTCCTGTGTCTTGTATTGGCACGTGTTAGGCAGCTGTCAGTGATGAGAAACGAATCAAAGACATCGGCGGTGTTGCAAGGCCGGCGCTAACGGGGACAGGATGCTGCACGGCCACCTACTGTAGTTATCAACTCCTTTGGCACTCGTGCGTGGTTTTGACATTCAGCAGATGTGAGCTGTGCGTGACTCTTCTCTACGTTTTGGTTTGTGTCTATTCAACTGACCTCATCTTGGAAGACTGACTCTAAGACGCTCGTAGGCCAGCAGTGAATAATAAGGGTCATCGATAGAGAATATCACTGTCATCTGAAATGTTCAGCGTCGTAAAAATGGATCGGGAGGCCTCGGCATAAAAAAACCAAACACCCGAAGCCTCCCTGCTGTTCACATCATCACCAGGAAATACTCTGGCATTCACGAGTCTGATGACAAACCAATCACAGCCATTCACACCTACCACACAGCAACATCAAGTACTGTTTTATACCACTATCACTTTGTTTTTTTCATAGAAACGAGCAATTTTAAATTAAGGGGACAATTTAGAAACAAGGATACTAGTATTCAGTAGTAAACTAGAATACCAGATATCAGCCACTTCACCTGGTGATGGTAAACTTTGGCTCCATATTAGAAATATTGCTACTCCAAAAGATCAATTTCCCCTTCCGCCAATCAAATAATATCTCAGTAGCGATCAGGTTGACTGGTGTGACAATTGAAAAAAAAGTGGGCCAAATAAGATTGAGGAGAAGAAGAAATTGAGGAAAATAATGTCCAAAAGCATGACAGAAGCGCGTGTAAATCAAAAGAAGCCAAAAGACATTTACAAACACTATTTTCACAATAACTCCTATGTACATATGAACAGCAGTCCTTCAAGTCTCCAGTTGTAAAAAAAGAAAACATTAAGACATTTGGAAGATAATACAGCATAAACATGTCTACACATAATAACCCCGTGTATATATTTATACGCATGTAAACATATATACATATGCATACATGTACATCTATAAATATATATCCAATTTACAAACATACAATCTGAGGGGAATATACATTTATGGGGATAGCAGTCTCTTTCAGGCTTTTATTTTGAAACACATGCCCCGACCCCCGACC
>CABFOQ010024224.1:0-17037 GCA_900660455.1 Gephyroberyx darwinii
TGAGAACGGCTGCTTTAGACGAGAGGAAGCCTAAACCAATTCAAAGAGGGATCCCCCAACGGGACAGTTGAGGTGCATAGTTTTTGAAAGGGAGCATAGTTGTGCATGTAAAGAACACAATGCATACTCTCAGGCAAACCAACAGCAGACATAAATGGGCGTGGGTCAGAGCAGAGAGCTAATAACTTCCTGACGTGATTAAACTTTAAACATTAAACCTTTGCATCCTCTCAGGGTGACACTAGCTCAGCGGTACACTATGTTCCCTCAGCAAAAGCATCTTTTTGGCTCAGGTTGTGGGAAATTGGACCGAGGCGTCACGCTCACTCCTCGCCTCTAATCACTTCCTTTTCCATCTATCTGATCATCTGAGATCTGCACCTGAACAGTAGGCCTGCACCGCTCCAGCTCACTGCAAACTAAACAATGGTAGGAAATAAACACACCATGCATTGGCTTGATGCTGTTCTATTGTGACCTGGGTTGGCCCGAATGGAAAAATACTTGAGGTACTGACGTCGTATTCAGTTCATGAGTTGAAAAGAACAAGAAAATAATGATTGACTGCATAAACAACAAGCAGTTATTGTTGGGGTGAAGAAGACAGACAGTCTCACACCGAGAAAGGAGCTTCTCGCTGGTGTGTGTGTGTGTGTGTGTGTGTGTGAGCTGAATGAGGTCACACAAGTCCAAAAAAGGGTCCGTATGGAGAGTATTTACTTGGGGATGTGTTGCCTACCATAAGAGGTGGTTAAGGGATCAAGAGAAGGCGCCACGTTTAGCTTCGAGCACACAACCTGGAATACCCTGAGCATGGGAAAGTTGCAGCGTTGTGAGTTACGTGATGGGTTGTGTAAAATACAGGTTGTTTAATTGTGCTGATGTGATGTTTGCCAAATATTTACTACAGGCCCGGTTTGGCAGCCAAGGTGATGCAGCTTTGACAATGTAATTGATGCAATGAGACACAAAAGGTGGCGAAACGGTCATTACTGAGTCTGTTAAGAAAGTGGAGGCAGACTAATGTCGTCCATGCGTTCTCACGGACGTCGTTACACACACACACACACACATGCTGCAACCTTCAAACTCTGCTGTAACAACAGTGAGAAAAAGACTGTCAGTCTCTAGTTCACGTACCTTGTAAACCTCGGAGAAGAATCCACTCCCTATGAGTTCGGCGCTGAAGTCCTCCCAGAACTCCAGCTTGCTGACGGCGGTGCGGAGCTTCTGCCAGCACTCCACCTAGCACAGGGTCGGGAGGGTTTCAAAATGTAAGGCATTACAGATTACGAATTTAAGAGTAATCTACTGGATTTTCCTTACAAGTACGATAATCTGATGATTCAGTTATTTTAGTTACTTTAGTTACTTTGTGTCCAGAATTTATTGAATAGAAAGTAATGAAAAGTTGATTCCTGTTCAATACACTCTCACAATCCCTCAACCAAAATGCAATTTTCCTCTTCAAACAATATTCCAAACCCTTTTTTAAAAGTATATTGAATCTATGTATTTTCACACAGTAACTAACACAGTAAAAAACTATTTGTGTCACCAGATTTCTGTACTTGCAATAGTTTGTGCCCAACTCTGACCTGGCAGTAGGGGTCTGGAGATCGAGGTGTCAGGGTGACGTTGCTGGAGTCGGGGCTCACCTCCACTTCACACATGCTGACCAGTTTGTCTGAGGAGAGTCACACAGAGGCAGAGTTACGACGGGAAGTTGGCGGCATAAATCTAGATTTCAGATTTTGACAGTTTACACAAAGAAAAATCTCAGTTTTCATTCATGAGCAAATGCACTTTTGAGGCATTGCTCAAGTCTCTGAAGTGTCCAGATACTGTCCGCCACATAGCTGACCATGTTCACATATTCTTCCTTATTCTTCCTTGTAATAAAGTTAATGTTGTGCAACTTCACTGGTAGGAGGAAAGAACACAACCTTACTAATATCCCTGCTAAAAAGGGCCCAGCCATTCTGATTTCTAGTTTCCTTTTCGTACACTTATTGTGCCTCTGGTTGAACGTTTGGAGGAAAATATTATTTTATTTTTTCAACCAGTTAACAGTCTTAAACAGTCTTGCTGGATAACTGAAGGACTATTGAGATGTTAGTGGTGTCAGTAAAGTCCCTTTTCTTAAACAAAGGAATTAACAGGAGTGTCGTTGCTGAGACGAGGAAGTCTGTAGCGAAAACATAACAAGGCGTCAAAATACTTTGGTCCATTTCCTCATCGGTCACATAAGATTTCTAAAGATACCAACAAAACTATTCTTAGTTCATTTCAGAACACCTTGAAAGGGGTTCAGATTATTTCCACCAATCCAAACAATTCTGTCATATCTTTACAGTAAGAAAAAAAAAAAAAGAAGCAAACATTGTTTAAGCTCCGAGCAAGAATTTCACACCTGAGAGAGAAAGTGGAATCAAAACATGCATCTTCACCGAAAGAGGTTATGGCAAGTTTACAGCTCAGGCAGCCATGGGAGGGTTCCAGCACAAATGGAGTGTGTGTGTGTGTGTGTGTGTGTGTGTGTGACCTCTGTATCACACTTCCCTGCTAGCCGGTGAAAACGACCCGGGACAAGGCCTCACATACAAACACATTCTTTGTCTTCGTGTCCCTGAAGAAGAGGAGGCCCCTTCACTGAACACACAACATTACATCATCATAGAGGTTCCAGTTTTCATACGCCCGGTGCTCTGCTGCTCTGCTGCTCCACATCCGAGAGGAATTTGCACAGATAGTCTGCCTGGATGTAAGTTGGGGGAGTTACTGCAATGGCTGATACTGAAGGTTACACTGCAGGATGTGAAACTCACTCTCCGACAAATGATGTAAACAAACATGGCTGACATTTTAACTGATTTTTACAATTGAACGGTCCCAGAGACCAGAAACCTGAGACTCTTATTGGATCTTTACTTTCTGTCACTGAAAATCTGAAAGAAAATCTGAAATTCAGTGTAACTGGGAGGCATGATGTAGCCCCCTTCTCCATTTCTTTATCTCCACCTTGTCATGCTCTTTGGGTTATCGCTCCCTAACCAGTATTATTCCTCCTGTGTCCCTTTTTCGCCCTGGCCGGATATACCTGTGGTACAACTGGGTCTGATGTCAGGGGAATCAGCAGTCACAATAGCGTTCAACAACATGAGCCTGTTCTGTTTTTGGTCACCGATTGGGTTACGGTCACGTGCAACAAACAGTTTTTACCTGCCAGATTGGGAGACAGAGATACCCACGAACGGTGAGATCATGAAGCGCACATGAGCTCATGGTCTAATCTCTGGGGTTATTTAAAGGATTGTGTGTGTGTGTGTGTGTGTGTGTGTGTTTGTGTGTGCATGCTTCTGTGCAATGTGCCATTCGTGATGTCTAACCGGATCACCTAACACATTGGAGACATTGTGGCTTCATAATAGTGACAAAAAGGCAGATTGTTCCATGTTTTCATTCACCTTATCATCTATTAGTGTTATTACTGTGCTTGATGAAAGCAACTACTACTGTTACTCACTTCTTCAGTATTATTCCTCCTGTCTCCAGTTCTCTCTCAACAGACTAAATATGGTTCAATATCTCAACTGAAATACGTTTTCTGTTGGAGTTGAATGAAGGACTTTCTCTAATGCACAACTTTTTTTCCCCCTTCAAATAATTGCGCAGGCCTACGAGATAAAAATAATCCTGCCAGGTTCATCCTGGTGGCTCAGAGGCGTAAGGCACACATGACATACTCACAACCTTTGCTGTATGTCATCTCCTTGTGCTGTGTGCTCTAATGAAACAAAAATGCTGTAAAAAATACTCAAACAATCTTACGACTTGCTACTGTGTATGCATATGTGTGACGCTGCACTAAATCCAAAATGTGTCTGTTTACATTGTGCCCATGATTACATCGGCATACAGGACATCCCTCATCAAGCACAGATTAACGCCTCTGTGTCACGGCATCATTAAAGCTCTCTCACACCAGATTCTTTCAATCTACGCCAGCCGGGCCTCTCATCACATTTCAATCATCCCACTCTCCCGGTCCACACCCGATCCTCACACAATCCCCTTATTACAAAATCTCTACCACATAGCTGGTGGCACAAACCACATTGCTGCAATACACAGGGTGGGGTTAAGTGGCAGCCCTATTGACAGTGGCCACCAGAGCCAGGGGGATGCCCATGTAACACAACCACAATGTTTGGTAACCTTGCCATCTCCCAACAATGAAAACAACTGATGTAAACATTAAGGTGGAGTAAGGGCACGCAATGGGACTGGTAAGATAACGCCTCACGCCTTGCTAAATGAACACTTGGGGAATAGAATGAGGTGTTATTTACAGAAAGAGAGAATAGAGAGAGAGAAAGAGAGAGAGAGAGAGAGAGAGAGAGAGATGTCTATAGAGACAGTAGAGCTGGCCTGTGCAGCAACCCTGCTCTGATGACCGCAGATAGATCTAAACAAGCGCTGAAGTTACAATTACAGTCGAAGCAACATCAGGTGCAAGAGCTAAACATTCACTCTTCAGGCATCATGATCTTCCTTCTCTTTAGCCATAACATGAACTGTTCTTCTTCACTTTATCAAGCATCACAACAAAACGTGAGTTCACAAAAGAAGAAAAGAAAAAAAGAGAAGAAGAAATCAGCTTATATTCTATGAAAAAAAGAAAAAGAAAAGAGTATTCTTACCTGAATTTAACACCTGCCCTAGTACCAAGCCCCCATAGGGAAAAAAACATCAGGTAGCTTTTTGTTTCTTTTGCATGTGGGGGTATTAGAGGGCAAAAAGATGAGAATAAAATAAAAAAAATAAAAATATGGGACTGGACCACAGCCTCTGCAACATCTTACTCTGGGCAACATGGCTGCATGGATGGTTCCCATCCAAAAATGTGCAAAGGACCACTGTCTTAGAGTTAACAAGACTGCACATACGGTGAAAGACGCTAAAGATGCTATTGACATTAGATTCAATATTCACTAATCTATCCAGTGTAAAGGAAACTGTAGAGGAAAGTGTTTCGTGGCCAAGAGTACATTGGTCCAGTGAGCCATTATAGGAAGTTATACTGGATAGATGACACACAGGATGAATTCAGCCATACTGCTGCAAAATGGGTGTATAGTAAGTTATTAATCAAGCTAATCATGTGTAATTCAATTATCTCATAGTGCCGCAATATAATCCAACACTGTCACTGGAGCTGACAAGTGTGAAATAATGTCAGGGACAGGTGAAACTGTCTGGAATACTCTGACAGAGACAGTGAGTGGTAGATGTCCTTGCACTTTCCCTAGAACCACAAGTTTGACAAGAGTGGATCATATTTTTCAGACAAAGCAAATATCCCCTCTGTTTGTAATCCTAGTGAAAGTGTCTCCTATGGCCCCTTCCAGAGATCGTGTTTGTCCATGTGCAAGACATCGGACACTTGGGTAATATATCTCCTATTGTGTGGGACACAAACATGGATACCCTCACCCTTGCATGCGTCACATTTTTTAAGAGGAATGAGGATGAGGTCATTATTGTTATCTCACGCAGGCACACAAACATCACACATACCTCACACACCGCTGAAAACCAGCTTGTCTGGGCAGTAAGTTTTTGTTTTTCTGTTTTACTTGTTTATTGTTTTACTGTTTGGTTGTGGTGATGCATTTCTGGTATGGGACGGCGGTTTGGACGGAGCTGTGCAGCTTCCTCCAAATACTCTCACCCACTGAAGCGCTGCAGGCACGCAGGAGAGTGGGCAGAGGCCAGCCAGGCCATGTGCTTGTGCAAATAACGAACAGCACATAGGCACACTTGCACCCACTGACTCTCCTCTTGGATGTCATATCGTACTGTGGAAACATGTCTATCTGCAGCATTTTGTACAGATTGTGAATACACTTCAAAGGGGACTGTGCAAAACCTCTGAATATATGTGTGGTATGCCATGCATCTTCTATAAATTTCGACAGACGGGAGGAGAAAGAGAGAGTGGATGGATGGAGGGAGGGAGGGAGGACAGGCGTGAAATGCAAGACAATTGGCGTGCAAGCTTTGTAGGTCAAGCAGAGGACCATCCACCAGCCAACAATCCTGCAGCACGTTCACAAGCAAATGGCCAGCGCTTGTTTATCATGAAACAGCATGAAGGAGAGAGAGGGATGGAGAAAGGAGGCAGAAGGGGGCTGTGGGAAAACAATGATAGTATTGTCTGAGGAATGATGGTGAAATATGCAATATAAATAATCTTGTCAACAACATAACACAATGCTGTAGCCAGAGACTTTAATTACATTTATTGTTTGTTTTAAATACGTCTTTAATTACTTTTAATTACTTTTGAGTATTTTTTAATATGTATTTGACTAGAGTGAAAAAAATAAAATTTGTATCAACATACATATGGGAGCAGTATTTCTGTATTTCAAAAAATGATGTTTTAGAAAACATCAAAGCACTTTCAAATTCTTTCTATATGGATGAATGAATACGTTGTTACATTGTCATTTATTTTGATGCATTTTATTAACAAGCGTTTGTAATTTGTAATAAGATACATTTTGGTGTATTTTTGCCCATCCCTGGCTGTAGCTATGTACTGACCACAGGAAGACAAAATAATGACCACCCTGCAATAAATCCAAATCTGTGCAATACAACAGTGCAAGGTTAACGAATGTTGTTTCCGAAGCGGGCCACACGTGGAGGTCACCATGACTCCTTAATGCTGCGGTTAACGTCGGGGCACGAGAGAGAGAGTCTATGAGCCTTGTAGTGACGTTGGTAAGAGGATCTGTGCTGTGTTAATAATTCAGAGAGGAATGCTGGAAATCTCTCCTCCATGTCCTGGTGTGTGTGTGTGTGTGTGTGTGTGTGTGTGTGTGTTCTGTGGCCCCTGTGACCCAGCGTGATGAGATTACTTCCTGTTATACGAGCCTCATCAGCTCCCTGGGCCACCAGTTGCATCTGTTGGACCTGTTGCATCTATAAGGATGTGGGACTGCACGTGTGTCTCTGTGATTACATTTACTTTATCTAAATGTAATTAAATGTAACTTTATTTAAACTTAATTTAATTTAATGTAACTTTATTTAAATGTAATTAAATGTAACTTTATTAAAATTTAATTTAATGTAACTTTATTTACATTTAATTGTAGCTATGTGAGGTGAGAACAGAAGCACTAGAATGATAATTTACTGACATGTTTTCATTTTGCCTTTTCATCATCTGCAACCCATTTTAGATTTCAAATTTAGATTTAGATTTACTCAAAAAAGATCTGATAGTGAGAGACCTGCTGTCAGCTCTCAGGATAAACCAAGCAGCAAAGTTTAGACAGATCAGATTCTATGGATTGTGCGATGTAGAAGTAGTGAGGCATGTCTAAACAGCCAAAGACAAGCAGAGAAATATACTAACAGACAGTGACACCTTACTAGCAGGTGCACCGATGTTAACAGTAGCAGTAATATCCGCTCTGAACAGACACTCTGGTAGAATTCACAATAATCAATGAATGAAAAAAAAGCAGGAGTTTCTGGCTTCCACAGTGATTTGTTGCTTAAATACTGAAATCCACTACATTTATAGATTATTGTCATTATTATTATTATTATTATTATTATTATTATTATCCACAAAACCCAGTGACATGATAATGCAGCTATGCACCAAGTAATCCCAGCATTGACCGGTCAAGCTGGGTTGACACGGGTCTGGCGTCGCGTGCGAGCCTTGTGCCACGCACTGAAGGGCTGACTGGTGTGGCTAAGCCCGCTAATGAATTGAAGCCCTTGTTCCCCTTTGTTCTGGTCATGGACTAAACCACACAGATGACCTACACACATTTTTTGAGCTATACATTCAACAGAATAAGCGGCCACAAACAAACCTCCTTATGAAGATGGCACAAAAATAAAAATATGAGGTTAATATTCTTGACTTGGAAGCAGCATGTCAATTTACAAAGAAGCAAAAAGCTTATTAAGAATCATTTCTTGGGCTAGTGATTTTCTGATCCTCCAGAGAGGGTCAAAGGTGTGACCGTGTCATTTCGTGACTCTGCATGGCCAAAAGAGCACATACTGCAATTCCCCTGAGCAATGTGCATTGCAAAAATCGTTACACACAAATGCACAAACGAATGTAACTGTTCCTTCTTAAAACAACGGGCCAATCAGGGTTTCTATCAGGGAAGTGGCAACATCAAAGAGACCAAGAGACCTGAATCATTACCTTTCTGAGCAAGCACATAGTTCAACTTTTACTATTGATTAGCTACCACTGATGTGAGCCAGAAACAGCATTATTATAAAACCTATTGTGGTGAATATTTCAGCTCTGGGCTTTCTTGCAAGCATTAGTGTTAGCGCACTAGCTTAACTGCTGAGATGAACATGGGAGAAAAATAATTTTATTAAATTTATATGTGTGAATCTGCCAAGAGAATCGTGAAAACGCTTCTCTTCTTCTGTAAGAGTATGTTACTTACTTATTGAATTGAAACTATTGGGGTTCATCTTGAGAGGGTGGATGGGGGTGCACAGGCCCACGGTGTGTAAATCCAAGCAACACCAGCAGAAGTTAGCGTCTGCAGCTGAAGAGAGACACAGAAAGGGTTCAAACAATCAAAACACATGAGTGAGCAGATATTCTAACAGCCATCAAACAACCTGACAGCCAACTTGACACAGGTGAGTACTAAGCATGTAACTGTTGGTTAGTTCATGGAGCGTCATGGTGGTTCAGTTGGCTGAGACACTGTAACTGTGACGTCCTGACTTTTGTTGTCATGTCATCCCTCTTTCTCCCCCTCCCCCAATTCAATAAAGGCAAAAACGCCACACAAACAAACTTTGAAAAGTGCTTTTGTTTTCACTTTCACTAAGTTAAAGCATGTTAATGCTATAGGATGCAGAAAACTGTTGTGCCCATGACTGTTTCAATCTTTTATATTCTGCATGTGTCTCTCAGTGAAAGCAGCTTAACATGAAGAGGAAGGTGTCAGAGATCAGACGTAGGAGAGTGTTGTGGAGAGGGAGGAGTAGAAGCGAGACGGAGGCTGAGCAAGACAGTGGAGATGATGTACATGAGAGAAAGAGCGTGACAGGGCAGGAGGTGACTCAGCGTGAGAAAGAGAGGGAACAGTCATCGGATTACAGATGTATGAAAATCAGTTTCATAATTACTAAGGAGAACAATCATAACAGAAACGCTTCTACAGTGGGAAATCAAACATGATGAGCACACTGGTAGACAGGCTGCTACAGCCCCTGTGTGCTGGATTTTCCTGTTTTTGAACTTGAGGTTACGCCATTTTCACGAGGCAGGGGTTTAGACCTGCAGACATTTCTAAGTGGTGATGTCCTTTAACGTGTAAATGCATGAACATGTACACAATTAATCTTGTGTAGCAAAGCTCTAGCACAGGCGTCAACTCTACATGAACGGCACATGTACATTACACCTAAATTAAAGACATAATGCCAATGTTACCATGACGCCAATGCCTGTATCTCCAATGAAAGCCTATGTAGATTCTTGCTGTAATGTTAGTCAGATCTGACAGGTCTTGGTTTGACACTAGGTGGGCATTGCAGGCACTGCTTCTCTAGAATATTGTTGGTCTTGAAACATCATAGTTTCTTGTTTTGGGGTTTTGGTTCTGGGCCATTCACAGTCTTCACTGCCTTTTGACCCTCTGTATACAAGGAGCCCACAGAGCTCAGCTACATTGACATACACTGACACCAGAATTGGTCAAGATCAGATAGTTACAGTTAAAGATGGTCAACTCCCAGGGATGTTTTGGCTGGCAATTTACAGTTCAAGTACCCTCAAGGCTAGAAATTTTCCATCCCTGAAGAATGGATGTTACATGGCTGCAGCTGGCTGATAGGAAAGACCTTATCAGCAGGATATAATGAGGACACCTTCACTGTTTTAGTTTGGGAAATCCCAAAACATGTAGCCCTTTGTCCAAAGTATTCTTTTACCTAAAAAACGTCCGTCCAAAAAAATGCACCATTTTTGAGTTGCAAAAAAGTTGGTTAAACTTATAATGGCAGGTGGTATGACACCTCGAAAACAATGAAAATGCATTATAGTGTAAAATATTATTATTTTTTGAAATGTGTATAACCTTGAGATTAAGGACAACAATTAATTTAGGTGTCAAAGTTGTTAGATTTTCATTTAGCTTGAAAACTCAGATGGCACAATCAACAAGTCAAATAATGCAACCAGAATTACAGTTGCCCCAATAAAACAAACATGTGGATTCATGTTTTAATTATATTGCACATTTTAATGAATGATAATATTTAAAGGTGTAATAAGTGAGATTTTTACTGTCCCACAAAATGACGATAATAGGCCTATAAAACTCACTTTCCTCCCCGTCCATGGGGTTACTTTATTACTATTATTATTGGCAAGCTAGTTGTGCTCTTAATATACTGCAACAGTGCTGGGGAATGGGCAGAGTTACCCATAGTTACCCATAAATGGTTGAAAATGTGTTGCTTTTGTTCATTAAAGCTGCTACCAGTAGAATTTGAAGTTTGATGACTTTGGCGACCCCTTGAGTCCCTTGGTGGTAGTGTTTTAAATCACTGTCACAAAAACACGACACTTCCACATGCTCGGAACTGGAATAAATTTGTGTAAGGATGCAAGTTATTTTTGCAATAGCACAAGATGTGGGCATCGGGAGCCAAATTCAGGTCGATCCGTCGATCAGTCAGTCAAACAGTTATGATACTGAACGACCGCTAACCTACCAGAGTGCAGCAATATAATATATTGACAACACATTGGGTGAATGATGTGTTTATCCTGATTATTCCAGGACTGTAGGAACATCAAGTACAGCGACAGTTGATGCTGCAGAGCTAGCTAGGCACCCTGGGACTGGACAGTATCTGGACTGTGTGTTTATTCACATACAAACAAGTAGATCAACTCAGAGCGAGGCAGTTCTCTTCCTGTTTTGGTGAAGAGGCTCCTTTGTGCCGTAAATCAAACCTGCACAATTCGTAGGAAATCGTACCCAGGGACACATACAATAAACATAAAAAGCAACACATAACATCTCTCTCGGCGGTGGTTTCATGTCTCTACAGCCATTACAGTATATAGAATCAATTTGAGAATGATATTTATTGAGGTATATATTCTACACACTTTAGTTAAACAAGTTAAACAATTACAGGTTGTGTTTTAATGTGATAGTAAAGTGTTTTATCAGACCTCAAGCTGAGCTGTATGAAAGAGAGAGAGTTTAGTGCAGTTTGTGCATAAACCTGATGCATGTTGTCATACTCTGTAATCCAATACTGGCGATGCGTGTCTCTGTCAAGACAGCATAGAAGACTATGTATTGGAAGAGAGCCTGTTCCTGATAGCTGCCTGAAGCCTGATAGCTCCAAGGAAGAATTGAGAAAACATATTGAAACTAACAGTAAGTCAGATCTACAAGACAGAACAGGAGAAAAGGAGGGACTACAAAAACAAACACAGGGAAGAGAAAAGGGCACTGAAAAACACACTCAATTTAACACCTGAATGTACAAATCTGTCAGGAGAGAGGAGATAATCTATCTGATCTGAGGGTCAACCTAACCTCCAGATCACGATGCTGATGTGAATGAGCATTTAGATGGAGGACAACTACAAGCAAAAAAGCAAAAAATTGAGTTCCATGTTAACTGTGGTGTAAAAAAGCCTTTCTGGCTGCCATGCAGACAGTTTATCACTAGAACCTCTTTCATTAAAACAACTGTCTTTTCTAATTCTTTGACTGCAGTTTCAAATAAAAAGCCAAATGAAACCAGAATGAAACATGTATTTCTTGTTATTTTGTTGACATCAATCACTACGCCAGGTGGTCATGGTCACGTGGTGCATCCACAGTAACTTTACATTTTTTATTCATCAATTCTGCTTGCAACTACAAAATAAAATCAGAAATATAACTTTAACCCCTAACATCATAAGATCTTTTTATTTATCTCTATGAAAACATAAAGTGACTGTTCTGATGACATGCAATGAATAAGGTATTTTAAAAGGCAAATTTCTGTTTCTGTTTCTGTTATGTTATATGCATTTTACACACTGCAAGGTTTAATGTTTCTGGGTTGTACGATTACAAATCTTTAAAAGTATAAAACATATACATACATTCTTGTGGACTTAATTTTTTTTTTTTAATGCAATGGATGCATTTTAAATCTATTTTGTTCAGATTATTTTCCCGCCACAGTACAGTCTACTGTTCATATGGTTTTGCACTGTACTTCAGCGTTGTCCTGTTGTGTTGGTAGCACGTGGGTCAGTCTGCGCCGTGTCAGTCTGAAAGTTGCCTCAGCACCAGTGTCAACATGTACATTTATTTTTCGTCATGCATTCTCATTTTAAATTGAAAAATTCAACCCCACTGGGAGAGCAGGGTCTGGATCATAACCGCTCATGCTTCAACAGGCTGCCCTGACACGACACGACAACTATCAGCTGTAAAACAATAAAGAATAACTTCACTTACGATGTTAACACCACCAGTCAAAGTCTGTCTTCGGTTTCAGCCCCGGAGAGACTTCGTTGAGGTCCTGTTGGGTGAAAATGCTCTCCCAGTCCTCCCAGTGGTTTCAGTCAGACCAGTTAAAGTCTCCTAGTCTTCCCAGTGATTTCACTCGGACCAGTTGAAGTCTCCCAGTCTTCCCAGTGGTTTCAGTCGGACCAGTTAAAGTCTCCCCGTTCTTCCGGTGATTTCACTCGGACCAGTTGAAGTCTCCCAGTCTTACCAGTGGTTTCAGTCGGACCAGTTAAAGTCTCCCAGTCCTCCCAGTGGTTTCAGTCGGAGCAGTTGAAGTCTCCCAGTCTTCCCAGTGGTTTCAGTCGGACCAGTTGCAGTCTCCCACTCTTCCCTGTGGTTTCAGTCGGACCAGTTGCAGTCTCCCAGTCCTCCCTGTGGATTCAGCTGCATGCTGTGCTGAAGTGACACAGCTGCTGTGCTGCAATTACGACTGCAAGGCAGTGCTGTACTTACAACGTCCACTGTGTGCCAGCAGACAGGATAACTCAGCATCAAATACAGATAGTTAAATAAATACATTTGGAAGAATTAAATAAATGGATACAAATCAATGTAGTTTTTTTCTCTGTATTTAAATCATTTAATTTTGTTTTTAGTTATTATTTTGTTGACTTACTCACAGGTTTAATCCTTTTATTGTATTTATTTCAATTCATAATTTTTAAAAATATTTTCTTATCTTCATCCTTTGCATTGAAATATTGAATCATATTATGTTTTATTATGTTTCATTATGTGTCTGTTGGGAGGACTCCCAGACCCCCGCCAATTTGTCCCCATTACTTCCCAAATCAAATGTTGGCCCTTGGTTTTATACCCTTACCCAGATCTACAGTATGCTTCTTCACAATTCTGGCTGAATTCTTGGACTTCCTGGTAGAGTCGGCACTAAATCACCAATGAATAGAATTGTCCAGAGGTGGACTCAAATCAAGCTGCAGGACATTCAAAGGAATTTGGATGCATCTCAATTCAATTTGGACTGTCACTGCAAAAGGGTTGAATACTTGACTCAAAGCATTTCAGCGTTTCATTTTGAATTTGTAAAAACGATAGACAAATCCTTTTTGATGTGATGATTTTGTTGAACGGTGATTTGTCAGGCTGCAACATCACAAAATTCATCAAATATGCAGAACAATTAGCTATAAAAGTAAAACATCTCAAACAGACTAAGTAATATTGTATAGATGTCCCAGTGATTCTGTTCAATATGAAGTAGAAATATAATTCATAGCATAAAGTATGAAGTATGAAGGATGTAGAAGAATAAGTGCTGTCCAAATCATCTACAAGATGAGGGGAAAGAAAGAGCTCAGTGATGTTATGAGCTCTGCTGCACTCTAGTGTTCATTTTCTGTAATTGCAATGATACTGCTAAAGGGACGTGTTAGGAATAAGGAAAGACACCAATGTTTTTGATAATAAAATTCAGAAAATAAACATTACAGAAAGGCAATTATATTTTATTCAAATAATGAACCAGATACAATATGTATATAGTAATTAATGTTGAGGTCCTGTTTTCCTGTTAAGGACCTCTCATCATGCTATGACAATGCAATGTGTTCAATATGTTGGCATGCATTTGGGTGAAAGAGAGACCCCAAAGCTCTTACTAAAATAAATGACACTAACTCTACAGAATGCAAAGTCATGTGAACGATAAAGGTAATCACTTAGCCTGGCCCTTCTAATCAGAATGGACAAAGACTATATTGAAACAAGCTAAAAGTTTAAATATAATATAAAATACAGTTATCATACAGCTTTTCCAATGTGTCCATCAATTTATCCATGTTGGTCATGGAGGGAGTTATTTTCACACCACAGGGGAGGTACATGTCTTGCTTTGCTCAAACCAAAATGTTTTACTTTATCCCAGTGAGCAATAGTCCATAACAAGTTATGTCAAAATGCTAAATCTTTGCTTACATAAATTTGTGGTAAACTGAGGTAGCCTTTCATAGTATATCACAAATCAGGGCTTTTCTGCTAGACATTTTCACAGGCATTAAAAATACCATGGGTCAATGGGTTTTCCAACAAAATTCCAATATCCTTCATATGTACAAAACAATAATTTTCAAGGGCCCCTCAGAAGATGCACAAGATGGAAATCTCACCAAGCAACAGAAACGTAAAGAAGAACTTGAACACGTTGTGTTGGTAGCTCTGCAGAGATAGCCAGGGTGCCCGGCTGTATGTGCTGTACTCTACTAGTGCACTCCATTTATCATTCAGGGGAAAAGATGGCTAAGCGAAAACAGATTAGAAATAGTCCACCACATACAGCCCTCCTCATCCAGCCACCGTGTGTACATTACGTGACAGTCTCGCAGGGAATACCATTGCACCATACAGAGAGAAAGACATTTCTTATGCATAGTACTAGTCTTAAAAAACACACAACATACAATTCAGAGTGACATGCAAGAAGTTATGTAAAAAATTCCAATGTCCCTTTGTCATACATTCAACACTTAAGTGCTGAAATAATTAGTGTGTGGAAGCATTAACCGTTATAATTAATGTTGTGTCATTATCCTAAATTAACTACAAACAGCTCAAGTGACTTTAGCTATCTTTACGCTAACATATTTGAGTATAAAAAAATTAAAGGGTACAATAAAAAAGACAAAAGGAATAAAATAAGAGAACGATGCTTATGACTTTACTGCTTTGGGATCATGTAAAAATAAATTAACAACATAAATAAATTACAAATCCAAAGTATTTTATAATTCATTAGAACTAATTGTAGAGTGACCTATGCTTCTGACCAGATTTTGATGACAACTGTTCGAAGTTCAACACTACTAGAGATATTACATGCATAGATTTGTACAAAAGGTCTGCAGCTGCACTCTGCTTCCATCTCAAAACTTATTTCGGTAGCCAGCTCTAGTTTGACAAAGACACTTAATTAAAGAACAAATAGTTTAAAGGTCTTGATGTCTTTTTTTTTTTTTTAGCTTACTAGTCTTTACAAAACAATACATAATTGATTTAAGTTTTTGGTGTTCAGAAAATGTGCTGTTTAAAAATAACATCGGTAATAATTATTCTTAAAATACAAAATATTCTTAAAATACAAAACGAAAACAATTTTAATTTTAACAATTTTAACTCACCATTTTCTGTTTTCAGTATACATACAAACATCCACTTTGAGAAGTGAAACAAATACAACTCGTTCTGTTATAAGATTCAATTTCCTTCCAACTACAATATCATCAGTTTTCTATACCTTCACAAAACCGTTTGTCCAAACTGTTGGGGACTTCCTGTAGAAAACGATTTCAACTGATGTCAACAAGGTAATTGTAATGATTTTAGACAATGACTACAGAATAGTTTTGCACCAACCCAGTTTCTTTTTCTCATCCCCATTTGGTAGATCAGTCACTTCATTGCTAGAGTGGTTGCACTTTAAAAACCAGACCCCTGTTGTACAGTACCTTTAAAAAAGACTAGCCAAAAGCTTAACACAAATTTTGCAAAAGAAGAAAATCCTAATTCTGCTCTGTTTTTGTGTGTAGAACTGTGTCTATGATTGTTCACATAGCACTAAATCAACAAAACTTTCAATTAGTTGTAGTAACTGCGAGACTTTGCAATGAGCCAGTGGTAACACTACAAAAACAAGAACTGCTTCAAAAAGGTAAGTCTATGAACGTGCAAATGTTTAATATAGCTTATACAATGTTTGCATTGGGAAAGTGAACACATGCATCCTATGAAGTAAACACTTTTTCACTTCCCTTTTTCACTTCGGTAAACTGTACAGATTCGTCCCTCTCAAATATATTACAAAACTGGTCACTGCTACACTGAAGCAGAGTGAACCAGACAATCATTGTCAAGAAACCTGCTCTACTAAGGAGAATGTCGGGGTGATGGTGGGGACCAAGAGTCTCACTGACACAGACAGCCATCCCACCACCATTAAACCACCACCATCTCCTGCTCTCATGCCCCATTACACCCCTGCCGTAAACGTGACAGCACTGTCAAGTAAAGAAGAGGAGAGAGAAACACAAGTGGCTACAGTAAAACACAGAACTGTACAGTTGAAGCCTGAGACAGAGCATGCTAGGACTATAAATGCATGCAGGATAGAGAAGGAGAGTAGATTGTGGTAAGAGGTGAGGATGGGTTAGAGGTCCAGGAGGAGTCTCCCCTTGGAAGGTGTCCATGTTTCTAATTATTAGTCCTGAAACCTCAAACCAAGTCCTCAAAAAAGCTTGTTTAATTTTTCTATTTTTCTATACAGCAGAATAAAAGCTCTTAAAAATGATGTTGGCGTGCCTTAGATCCTTACAGTCCCCTTTTTCCATGTCTTTCATGCCAGCCAGTCTTGTCCACCTCCCAGGGCAACCTTGGGGGGGGGGGGTTGGTTGACCATATAAAAGTGAATAAAGGGGTG
>CABFOQ010024224.1:17057-31355 GCA_900660455.1 Gephyroberyx darwinii
GTGTCGGACTGTGTTGTTACAGGCAGGCAGACCAGCGCGCATCAGAAACCCTTTGCATCAGGAAAGAGCTTCATCCTCACCCACATAGGGCAGGTCCATACTCCTCATGCCATCCCCGCTCGCCTGTTTCCTAGGTAACGAACAAGAGTAAAAGGTCCATTATAGTACTGCTTAATGCCTGTTGTCAATTCTATATCTCTGTAGAGAGGAAAGAGTAAGCTACTGTAAATCTCAGTTTAGAGAGACTAAATCATTTAAATGAACATAATGCAAGTCAGCGCACAGCGAGGGAACCTAGCAAGCTGTTGTTAAATACTTCGGTCAAGGGCAGGCAGGGAGACACAAACATAATTCACTTGCATGTCCCTGGGAAGTGTGGGGAGAGTATTTATGGCGCTGCATGCACAGAAATAAGTAGCAACCTATCAAGAGAGAAATGGATGCCCTGGGCTAATGATGTAACTCAGTTGGGTTTTTTCAACAGATCAAGTGCTGCTCAGAATACGATTATGATCCAATCATACAAAGTAGCTTATGTGGGTCAAATGTGGCTCTGACTATCTAATTAATAGCTTCAATCACTTTAATGTGATTTCTGATAGTCAACAGGGCTATTTCTGCATTACAAAGTACATCCTTTGCCAAGAGCACCCCCACATTGCGCTCAACAAGAAAAACAAATCCCCACTTCACAGCTACTATTGACTCTGCAGCATAGCACAGTTCCCAAAAATGGCTTTTCCAAGCATCCCTTCGCATAGGCAGGTTTACAAATGCACAGGACTACTTGACAACCAAAGCCATGGTGGGAACTACAGTTTCTAGTGTCATGCCTATGCCTATTATGTTCCACTTAAACAGTACTGAGATCAGCAGGCAAGCGTCCTAAAGGTCTTTACCTTCTTTGGTTACTATGAATGTAGCAGTATCTCACATTTCCCGCTCTGCCTTTGCTGGTGGGCAGGAGAGGGAGAGAGATAATAAGAGTCTACTTCACAGAATACTTGACAAACCTTAGTTGGGCATACTGAGTTCATGAGATATATGAGGGAACCTGGCAGCTTGATGTGAGAATGTGGCAGTGATGGTTGTGTGTCAGGTCCTTACGTAAGCATTTGCCCCGGGGCAGACAGACCGCTGCGGTCTTCTCTACGGCCCCAGTCAAACGGGTTCCCGAAGGAGCGCTTCCTCAGCATGGTCCTCACCAGGATCTGCAAATGAATAGTGAATAGTAGTACACACATCCAAAAACGGTGCTCAAACCAACAGTTCACTTGCACCCAAAATAAATGATATACAGGCAGAAATTATTTTCCATCCAACCTATGTTCCTACAACTTTGGTAAAACTGATTCTTGGGTTAGGGTAACAAACATACCTCTCTCTTATTTCATGGTTTCTATTTCATGGTGCTCTGGCCCTGCTGAAACTAATAGGCATATTGCAAGTGAAATTGGAGATCACAATGAAATGTCAACTTAAAAAAATATGTTTTAGTTAAACGTGAAACCTGAATGCTGTTAAAACTATGCAGGTGAAACAGATGTAGACCTACATTTGAAATGGCTTGTACAGGTTATAGTTCATAGCTGCTTCTCTTAATGCTATTCTGGCAGAGAGAGGGGGTTTATTATGCACATTAGATAAGAGGTAATCACTTCATGATGTGAATGGAAAGATAGGCTGGAAACAATTCTGTGCCCGTTGGCTAAAATGATATCATATGTATTTTCCTATAACAAGCCGTCTAACCACAGATTGCATTATGAAAAAGAATGACATTTCTCGTGAATGTGGTGATGCCAGTGAGTTTCAGACTGCTAAAAAGATTCAGAATTGTCATCTTTTGCAGGCAATAGTCCAGTGCATTCGTAATAATAGGTTGCAAATGCCCATTGCACAGCAGTACTCAGGTGTGGTTAAAGCAGGTCATACAACAATGAAAGTATTCTGCTGCACACTGACAGGCTTGAAATTCATTTCATATTTGCATCTTTCTCAATATTTAGCATTAAAACTAATGAAAATACACAAATATAAAAGAGCAAATTAAATATAGAATATAAATATAAAATATAAAAATAAAAATGAGAATCTGTAGTATATAAATACAAATGTACACAGCAACAGCAATTTATTTACTACTGATAGAGCATTATTTCACAGTCTTTTCATCCTCAAGTTTCCCAATGTTTGAATTGTGATTAAATTCTTAAATTCCTGAACTAATTGAACGGAAAATTAACTGCAGCCATCCTTGATCTTTTGTGTAATCCCAACAGGAGGAAGTAGAAAGCAGACTTTGGGCCGACTCTCGCTCCTATAGTGAAGTTGATTAATGTGCATGCTTCCTGTGAAAAACAAATTATTAACTCACCACGGTAGCCAGGCTCGGGATGTGCTTAACAGAATTCTCCACCTCCTCCTCGGTCACCTCAATCAGCATACAACAGTTGTCATCCTCTGGAGGGAGGGGCTCGGCACCGTACCTCGTCACCCATGGGTGCACCTAGACACAGGAGAACACGAGAGCTCTTTCTCTTTCTTACACACACACCCACAAGTGCTGTAATTTACTTTTTTTAGGAGTTAAAACAGAAAGGTATTTCGCCTGAATAGCCAAGGCTCTTCTGAACAGTAGGTGCTGTGAACTTCACAAATAGCAGCTTTTCAGCATTTCACATAAGGAGACATTTATTTCTCCCATTGAAAAAGTTTTATATTGCACCACATTGCATGTCATTCAAGTACAGACACTGGGACAGCTTCATGTGCAGATTCGAATGTAAGTATTTGTGATCTGGACCGGTGTGACAACAACACATACTATTAGTGCACCTCTGTCTTCATTCAGAGCCTGCAGCTCTTTGGCCATTCAGAAAGACTGTTTATGAAGCTTTATGTCAGGTGGTCCTCTGACCTTAATCTGTGGGACAGATATTCTGTTGTCTGGATTCTTGTCCAGCATCTTCAGCAGCAAGTCTTTGAGATCCTCTGATATGTCAGCACTGTTGAGACAGGATAAGTAGCCACCGTTTAGCTTGTTTTAGTTCATTTGACATCCCTCAAAATAAAAAATGATAGTAAACCATGCATTACATAATTTTAAAACAACAAGCAATTGTTTAATTGAATAACTGCTGCAGGGGTATCATTTCAATATAGGATGGTTATAAGAGGACTCACTTTTGTGGCAACTCCACAGGCAGTGTCTTGATTTTCTGATGAAGACTGAGGATGCGCTCATCCATAAATGGACACTGTGAATGAAAGAAGGAACTTTCAATGGATAAATACAGATTATCATTCAGGAAAGAAATAAACAAAAGTATTATATTTATTGTATCCGTTTTTTAGGACGATGTAGACTCACCACTCCAAAGACGAAACAATAAAGCGTCACTCCCATGGCCCACACATCCAAAGCCTACATGATAAATTAGGAGGTAAGTTATGTTGTTAAATCATTTCTGAGTTCCTGTAATGTAAGGTAGCCCATATACCATATACACTGTAGTCCACAAAGGTGTGATACATTTTGTTTTAATATATTGAAACATATTGAAAATATGGGTCCCGAGAGAATCGTTTTGAAAACCACAGTATTAGAGAGCTCCATTTCAGAGGAAGACCTCGCATTTCTCAAAGTCACCCGCAGAGGGCGCTAGCTAACCATCTGCTACGTCACCTTGCCAGAGAAGTTCTTCCTGGTCTCGGAGAGGGTTTCGGGGGCCAGGAAGGCGGGCGTTCCCACTGTGCTGGTCAGGAGGGCGTCTGCCCCCTCAAACTGGTTACTGACTCCAAAGTCGGCTATCTTTATGTGTCCATCTTCTCCCACCAGCAGGTTGGAGGGCTTGATGTCTCTGTGGATGATCTTCTGGTAATGCACTGTTCGAACAGCAAGAAAATGGACACATACGTAGACTTAACATCCTTTGACATCCTCTGTTTGAATCTAAATCAAATAATCAATCAAGCTTATATATATACACTAATAATAACAACAACTCTTGGATTATTATTGGATTATTATTGGATTATTATTGGCTTTATTGGATAGAATAACTGGCTTGGGCTTGATGCCGCTGTGGAGGATTTTCTAGCAACACACCACAAAGCAGGCAGACATGCCAGCATGATACCACGTTATTTCCATCATTCAATCAGAAAGAATTGCACCCACTGTTCTTGCTGAAGGTGTGAAAAACACACCAGAACAGTGTGTGTGATCTTTCTCTATTTGTACGTTTTTAAATCAAGGCACCTCAAGTACTTCCTTCACTATGATTACTCAAAAGGGAAAGAACGGGTTAAAAGGAAAGATGCTTGACTCCGTTAAGAGTCCCTGTTGCAGTGCCCGCCCTCCCCGTCCATCAGTGCTACTCTCCCTCGAGCCTCGTGGGTGGCTGGAGCCAGAACAGATGAAGAGATTGTGGTAAAAATGATGGGCTAAGACTATGGGCAAGGGTTGGTCAAATCTAGACACATGGCACTCCATGATGCCACAATTCTAGCTTACAATTCACAATTCTGTAGACAGTGAAGACTTTTATTCCTATATGGGATATGAAAAATGGAACAAAATAATTGCTGGCATGAAATTAAGAATAGTACTGGAGTTATGAAGGTTATTACCTATCTTGGGTTTTGCACATATACACACTATAAAATATAAAACCAATAAATGTCAGGTAATTATTAGGTATTATATCACATATGAAATGAAACACTTCTGCACAAGGATCCAGGATCCGGGTTGAATCATTATTAAACTTCATAAAGGACTTCTATACTTGGAAGTTACAATCTCATCATCAGTGCACGGTGCTTAACGGGCCGCTACGGGCTGGGTGGAAGGATAAAAGGAAGTTGGGCAGACTCACAGAACTCGATTCCCCTGAGCAGATCCTGGAAGTAAAAGCGAGCCTGGTCCTCATTGAATGGTTTATCTGTCGGCACCTCCATCACAGCCCTGGATACACACCAGGGCACATGAACACACACACACACACACACACACACAATTAGCAATCACTACTAATGATATTGAGCTCATTCCAGTTTCACAATTCCCATAAAAGAGGCTTAACTCACCCTTGCTTGACCAGCTCAAATACTGTGAGAGAAACATCGATACGGTTAGTGCTGAAGGGCTTTCAGCAATGAAAATAGATCTTTTTAAAATGACTTTGACGTGACCTTCTTTCATGCACAACAGTTATAGTGTGTGTGTGTGTGTGTGTAGTCAGGTTGACTATCTGGCCACACTTACCCATGTACAGATGGTCCTCACTGGGGTCATCTAAAACCTGGCACCAAATCAGAGGGAAAGGGAATGAGTGGAAAGCACACACATACCTTTTACAGTTTGTGGTAAATCCAAATACACCTTCACTCTGCACTCTCTATAAATTCATTTTTAAGCTGTGACATCTGCGCAATACACAGTATCAATGTAACACACACACACACACACACACACACACACACGCCCGCACAAAGGCCACAACAGAAACTGCAAAACTGCAATTTTGTGGTATTTGGAGGCGATCTGTTTTCTTTGTGCGGGCCAAAGTTATTACAAGCTGAATTCTCCAATGTAAATTGAAATCGTTGGAAATGGAAATTGTCGTCTTGATCTCCATCTTTCTTTCTGCCACACTCCAGAGGCTTTTTTGCAAACTGCGCCATGAGCGAGTTGGCAACATACCTCAGTTGCTCTTTGGAGAGAAGTGGAGCAATCGATAGGCTTAGCCCAAATAGGTTGAATACTGTGTTCAATTATGGAATAGGCCTGATTGTGATCGATCTCTCTCTATCTCTCTCTCTATCTCTCTCTCGATCTCTCTCTCTCTCTCTCTCTCTCCCTCCCCACATAGCCTCTGTTGAAAGGATAGGTTCTAACTGGACTCACCTCCACTAGCTTCACTACATTGGGGTGGTCCAGCTTCTTCAGGATGGCAATCTCCTGATAGACCCGCTCCAGGGGCCCTTTGAGTTGAGGGGGACCCTCGGGGGCAGCTTTGGCTCCACGAGGAGGAGGCCTCCCTGATGGAGGACGGAAGGAGAATGGGGGTGGAGGAGGGTTACCGGTGAGAAAAGGAGAGGAGACAACCAAAGACAAGATGGGATTTAGTATTGGTAGGAAGTGTCCAAGCACCAATACAGCAATATCAGAGACTGTGCTCCTGCTGGATTAACCATCTGCCTCTGGCTCTGGACTTACGTGGGAAACCTGCCTGCCTCATCAGCTTCTTCTTGGATAGCACCTTCATCGCCTACAGGACAGGGAAAGCAAGAGGGAGTGGGATAGGGTGAGGGAGAGGATTAGAGACCGAGGGAGTGGGAGAGACAGGTGGGCAGGAGATGCAGTGAAGAGAGAAACAGAAAGGTAGAAAGGATAGTGAGATACAGTACAAGTGAGGTGCTGCTAGACAGTCCACCCACACACACACACACAGACAGACACACATACACACACACACAAACCCTTTATGTCCACTCTAAACCCACATTCACACAGAACCCAAAAAAATGGCACGAATTGAGGTGAGAAGGCATTGAAGCGAGAAATTTGGCTAACACAGTAAAGTGAAAGCCAATAAGCTTCAAGCACGATTCTCTCCAAGCGGCTGTAAATTTCTCTCCACCCCTGGTATTTGTTGCAGGAAAAATGTCTGTTGGGTATTTGTGACCAACAACACTGACCACTGTCATCTGCACACAAAGATTAGAGAAGCTAGATTCCCAAAAGAAGACACTGGTCATGCTGGCCTGCCAAGCCTCATGTAAAAGGTGTAAATGCAAGCATGCAAGGGACTCCTCATTCCTCACCTTTTAAAGAAAACAGAAGTCAAGAAACATGTCAACCAAAACCACTCCTCCTAATGGCTGGGACCCTGGCTGCTTTCTGTCGTGTAACACGGTGTCATCAAACGTACTTTAATGCCGTCCTGCCAATTTTGCTTGCTTGTTTTTAAAAATCACACGATCAAACTCATGCGAGTAAAATTTCACCTGGCTTCCTGTCAATAGTAACTGACAGTCAAATGCAGCTTCCTAGCCCCTAGTCTCCTTATCATGAAAACCATCATCTCAGGTTGCCTATAATCAAAAGTTCAACTCATTTGTGCAATGTCAAACAGCATAGCCAAACCATCATTACACCTGAACATGCACGGTGTGACAGGAGTGTGTTTACACATTCTTACAGTTAGAGAGCTATTTTGTTCCAGGATATCACTAAAATAAATAGAGCTGGCATGGCATGACAACCAGTCACACACATCTTTTCACACCCTAATAATTAAACCAAATTCTTCGATATGCATCTGTTGGAGACTCTTCAGAGCGTGTATCCACAGTGGACACATCTGGGGAAGTGAGATAAGCAGTAGGGGTACACTCATAGATCTTAATCCAAACCACTTTGGTGAGAGAGAGAACCAAGAACCAAGCGTCTATCTTGCATTTTTGCTAGCCTGCTTTTACACACTTGCCTGTTTCGATCGTCAACAGACGGTAAAATCGTGAGAACTAATACGCTATGCTAGACATTAAGAGATACTCGTTAGTTAATGGTGCCACACGAGTCCATGTTTATCTGTGCATGTGCCGCAGATGTTGAGTTGTTAACCAATCGGAAATCTCCCTGACAAGTTGTTGAGCAATTAATTGAGCAGGGAGTATAACGTGTGATCAGTTGGGTAGTGAGAGGAGGAGTGAGTAAGGAAGCCAAGTGGAAAACTTGACAGGTGTATTGTTTCCTCCAGTTCTGGGAAACACACTTGTAAACACACTTGTAAACACACTTGTTTAAATAGTCTAAATGATCTGAGTTATTATTAATCACTGTGACTTCTGGGCCGTGTCACTTTGAAGCATTTACAATAATTGTGATGTTATTGTTTGTCCATATCATGCAGCCCTACAAGAATTGTAGCAGTGTGTGTGTGCATGTGGGGTGTGTAGGTGACAAGAGATAGGAAATGAGAGAGACCAAGAGAGTGTTAATGGTTAGGAAGAAATCACACACACATACAAACACGTATGTACGTGTGTGTGTGTGTCAGCATGCATGTAGCACTCACATAGTATGTGTTGTCGTCTTCGTTGTAAGCCAGCTTGACAACACCGTAGGAGCCCTTGTCAGAGAATAAGTAAGACAATAGTGTGAGATTTAGCAGCTGTCAATTTTTCACACAAAAAACACCACCACAGTGTGCAAAGCAAACAAACTAAAGAAATACACATGGGAGCAAACACAAACACACACAAGCTCCACTCCAAAGCTGAGGCAAGTGAGTGGGCTGACAGAGTACACTCAAAGAGGACCAGCTGCTTCAAAGAGAGAACAGAGAAATTCAAATCATCTCTCCCTCGCTTTCATTTTTGGTTTCAGGCTTATTAGAGAAACTGAATCTAGTGTATTCTATCAAGCTCCCCTGCATACACACACACACACACACACAGGAAATACACAATAAAAACTAGGCTTTCCTGTGCTTATATGCACAAATTCATGCACAGACTCACAAACACATAGAGAGAGCGAGAGGTAGGATTGGTCCCTGCTGGGAGAGCAGATTGGGGATGCAGCATCCTACAGTCCCAGAAATGAGCTGAGACAGGAGCCAACAATCCTGGAAGGCTCCCATTGTCACCACTAAACACAAAAATACACACTTTTTTAACATGCAAACACACACACACACACACTAAAGCAGGTTCTGTCGTACGCACACCCTCAATTCTCACGTGCATACAAATTCACACACCCACACACATGCACGCACACACTCGGATCCACTCAGCCTCATACAACCCTTAGAGAGTGCTATTTATACCAGCCTCTCATCCATCCTACAATGGCCCAGTAGTTTACAGAGAGTTTGGGAAATGAGGACAGCCAGTAGAGAAGATGTCAGAGAGTGTTACTGCATGTCCTTGATGATCTGCACTAATTAACAGACGTGCAGGAGGTGGGAGAAAGAAGAAAATGGAGGAATCAAGAAAAGGAGCGATCAGTTGAGTTGTCTGTGACGGTACCTTTCCAATCTCATCCTTCAGCTTGTACTGGTTGAGTTGCACACAGTCCTTGAGGGGGAAGGAGGGAAGAAAAGACAGAAGCAGCACATTTTTTTCTTCAAATGAATGATATGATACTCCCATCAGCTGTATTAGCATTTAGATACCCTAGATACACAACGTTTCCTGCCAGATGTACTATTCCTAGGCATGGCGTATGAAATCCCATCAATTACATTTCCTCAATAAGAATTTGTTTGTGTCGTGTTTTGGGACTCGGTTTTCCCAGAAGTGCTGGTTGTCTTCCAACACACAGACACATCCACTAAGCTTGTCAGCATCTCTTTTTTTCAGTTCAGTTGTCATTTTCTAAGCTGCGTTCTAAGTAACACCTCAACCTTGACAAATTCGGGTTTGCAGTGAATCATGTGTAACTCATCGAAGACAGGCATGGATAAAGGCAAAACAAAGAATCTGGCAGTATACCTACATTTTGACACTAATCCTATCTGCTAATCTCACTGCTGTTAAGGACAGACAACATCTGTGGGATTCTGGAAGCAGGATTTGTGGACCTGCTATGGCAGCATTGGAGTATGTTTTGCTTTCTTTAAAAGGGCAGTCCAGCTAACACGTGTTCTTCCCTCATTTAGTTTAGGGAATAGCGGAGCAGATTCAAAACATAGATGGTTATTGATACTAACATTGCCAAAACCAACTTCAACCAAGCCGACATATAAGCATTCATACACGGGGTTATGAGCCAACTAGGGATGCTCCGATTCATCGGCTGTTGCTCAGAATCGCTCAGTTTTAATTCTAAATGATTTGTTTGTTGGTCTCTAAATTGGACAATTAAAAAACCATGAGGTAAAAACATGAGTCCTGCAAGTTTGAAAAATGTAGTCACAAGTTTGACAGTCTGGTAAACTATCAGAAAAAGATAAGTGAGGGATTTATAATGATTAAAAAGATGTACTGCATTAAACTGCCGACTTGTAAATACTTCACCAGTATAATCTACCAAACAGTAAACTGACAACCTACTGAGAAAATGTCACCTCTATCAGTTTCACAAGTGACATTTGGAGTTCCAGTATGTGGCCCATGTCCATGCTGAGCCTAATGGCAGAGTGGACAGCTAGAGGGTTCGAACTTGGCAAAGTGACTCTTCAAGTTCTTTTGTGGTGGATTTAAAATTTAAGGCACATGGGAAATGATTTAATGACAGGTTTCAGCATTGCCTCTTTAGCCTCTAAGTGAAATGCTTGCTGAAGCCTATATTTACAATTTTCTCGCTTGTTTACTTATACTGATGTTTGATAGCCTATAACTGAGCGAAAATGTGGACTGCAGCGTGTGAGACTTTACAGGCTAGGACTACACATTTTATTATCATCTTAAATGCAAAATTTGAGCATGTCTCTTGCAGCTAACATAGCATAACATATACTTTTATAACAGACCGAATTTCCATTTTTTTCATACCTATGAATAAATACAAGGCCACATAGGCTAAAGGCATTGGGTATTGGGCTCAGTCTCTGGAATCCACATTGCTGCATAGATTTGTATCGGCCAATTTGGCTGAGGCGAAAGTGAAAATCAATCTCTGTCCCCAAAATCCAGACAGGAGCACCCCTAGAGCCAATTACTGTATAGTCACCCTGAGAGAATTTCTCCCTAAAGGACATCTACTGGTGTTTGCATCTATGAACTATGCAAGAGGGCTAGCAGCTATCCTTCACAGCTACTGAGATTGTAAGACCTTACCTTCACATCCAGAAAGCTCAATCTTTACCAGTGTGCTGCTGCTTTTAAGACTGGAGACAAATGCACATGTAGTTCTGCTTACTTTCAGACAACTTTGATACTGATATTTTGGTATTTAGTTTTATTCAAGTGTCATGCCCAGTCTTCATGAGCTTAAAGAGACTCCAGTTGTGTACAACCTAAACATAGTCCTTAACAAACACATCATACATACAAAGTATGATGACACATTTCCCTGGATTTTCAAATGAAGTATTACCTCATAAAATGTGTTTAAAATACCATCTAGCCAAGCAACATGAACAAAAAGGGATGTGATTTTACATTGGAAGTGAAGTACCACTTCCAGGTGCATCACATAAAAGAAACAATGGAACAATAAAATACATTTCATTTTTTCCTAATTCATGTAACAAGCAAATTGTGTCCTCCTCTTTCTCTTTACCAGCACCAATAGTTGATGGTAAAGAGAAATGTGAGGATGTTCTCACGTATGTGGCTGACTGAGTCAACCGGATTAGTTGAAGCCCAGGATCTTTGTTTAGGTGATGTACGTGAAACAGGCCTGGCCGCAAAGTCTCTGGAGTGTGTCAAGGCACTACAGAGCATTTCTGTCATAACAGAGACTTGTGAGAAAGCATCTGTTGATGAAGACATTGCCAGCTGATGCAATGTTGCAGTGCCCAAGGTAATTGCCTCAGGTGTTGTAAATACTGAGGATAGTGGAAAAAGTGGTTGCAACATTGGGATATGGTGTAGATGTAACCTGTAGCGAATGTAAGGGGTGAAATGAGGGGATGGTTTTCTCCTGCATGAGGCAACATATGTGATGTATTCCCTCATAATTTACTGAAAAAAATGGAGAACATCCACACTGACTGTAACCTTATATGAGCCGACTTCCTATGACTTCCTTTATGTATCATCACCTAAAAAATCTATGTGATTCTAGAGAGGCCAAATATTCAATTAAACTATTGGTTCAATATGGCAAACAGTATTTTGAGTTTGTCTCACCTAACAATTCCTGTAAAATAGTCAATGATTTCATTTTGCTGGGCAACAAATACAATTCCAGACAGGAAACGTTTTAGAAAACACTGCTTGGCAATAAAATTTAGTTTAGGAAATAAAATAAAGGTCAACGAAGGCTTAAAAAAATCCAGACCTGGAAATGTTAGAACTTTGTTAGCTGCAAGGCTTTGACCTTACCTGGAGGTCAGTGATGGAAACGCGGTGAGACTCCACGGTGGGCCTGCGGGGCAGGCGGGGAGAGGAATGGGGTGAGGTGATGGGGGAGTAGGGCAGTGAGGGGTAAATATAGCGACCATTGAGTCCCGGGGAGCTGCAGGGCGATGTGGCCGTTTGCGAGCGCTCCTGGAGAGACAGTTTCCTGTCCGACAGGTTCAGCCTTCCCCTTTGCTCGTGGCCGTCAGGTAAGAGGGTCTCTGGTCGGCCAACTGTGTGGGACAGCAGGTCACAGGACGGAGTCCGGAACGGTGGGGCCACAGAGGAAGCAGGTTCAGGCATCTCAGAGCTGTCCATGTCCTCCACCTGTGATGTTATACGTTTCACAGATTCTTTTAATCTTTATTTCATTATCATTTTTAGTTATGTGTGTGTGTGTGTGTGGCCCAGACAGCTCAGTGTCCGGCCCAGACAGCTCAGTCAGTGGAGCATGAGACAGTCTCAGGGTTGTGGGTTGTGGGTTCAATCCCCACATAGTGTCAACTATCACCTTTGTAAGTGGCTTGGGATAAGGCGTCTGCTAAATGGCTGTAATGTAACGTACTAAACCAATATGTGGGGTCGCCATTGCTGTTTGAGGGTGTATGATGGTGAATATGCAACATTTGTCTGGTTGCGTCACGCTGGTATGTGAGAATGCAGCGTTATCCAGCTGGCACTCTGTGTATCCAAGACAAAAAATCCTTTGGGAAATTTTGAAACGCATTATTACAGAAAGGCTCTAATATAAGCTGTTTACCTATTATTATTATTATTATTCTTTCTGGTTGGTTTCATCCTTTTTAACTTTTTAACATGTCTAGCAAATTTATAGTTCATCTTAAATAGCTTTCATTTATTGCTGTTTAATCATTTGTAAAGCAATTTGTGACACTTTTTTGAAACGTGCTATATGAATACTGTTTATTATCATTACAATTATATTTTTTATACAGTCTTGTTGTGTATGCCGCCCCCCTTGTGTATACTCTCACATGAGATATTCATCTTCAAACTTCCACTAATGGAACAACCAAAATGAGCAGCCATTTATATACAAAAGGCCTTTTTTTGCAGACAGGCTTGTAATTTGTGTTGAGAGGCCAAAATGACACAGATTTGCTAATAATTCTTTCAATGGCCATCTTCTGTTTCAACATTACAATTAACAATTATTCAGCCCAAAGATGAGCAGTAGTTATCTAGGAACAATAGTGGGGTCAACATGCTGAAATCAGGGTTCCTACACCTCTTAATAATCAAAGTCAAAGATTATTCCATTTCGATTTCAAAGATTTCTTGAGTCTATGTTGCAAATATTATATTATTACAAATTTTTTACATTGAATATCTGATCTGAATGCCCCAGGTCTTATTTCTATCACTTAGGACCGATACTATCAGGACATTTCTGATTTGACATTAAACAACAATCACTGGTTGAAAAAAGATTATCAACAAAATGACGTTTCCAAAACTATGTGCACATGCTCCATTTTCCATAAAATCTCCAGGCCTGAAAAAATATTTTTTGACTTTTCAAGGTTTAAAAACCTATCCCTAATTAAAGGTCAAATTAGATAAAATACAATTCATCATTTTTGAGTATGTACTGTATGACTAACTGGGAAAAGAAACCTTGCAGCTAACCAAACTACGTCACCATGACATCGTGACAATGTAATCAAACAACAAATCATCAGTTAGTGATTACTCGAGCATATATGCTCTCTCGTGCAGTGAGGCCGGATCTGCTTCAAGCCAACAGTGTCAGCCTTTCCACTAGCTTAGTGACACTGAGTAATGTTGGGAACTAGGAATAAGCCTAAGGATAGTACAGGGTAGCTTAGGGACTTCAGTAGTATTTGTAGTGGAAAGGGTATGTCCTTCAGACGGTGTAGCCTTTTGACCTCCTATAGCAGTGGTTCTGAATCCTGGTCCTCAGGGCCCAGAACCCTGCTGGTTTTCCATCCTACCAGGTAGTTAATCGCATTAAGTCCTTATTAGATGGCTGGAATGAAAACCAGCAGGGCCAATCCTGAGGACCAGAACTGAGAACCACTGCTCTGCGTGAATGCTCACCCTGGATTAACATCCACTGTGTATTTGCAAATTCTGGTTTGTCTTATCTTACCTCCTCCACCTCTCCAGGTGGCTGGCTTGGTTCATACTCCGTGACCACGATGAGGGACTCCATGGGGTCCGGAGAGGGCGACTCAGAGTGGGTGTTCATGGGCGGTGCGGGGCAGCTGCACAGCAGATCAGGCAGGG
>CABFOQ010024225.1:0-14430 GCA_900660455.1 Gephyroberyx darwinii
GCTGTGTGTGCCCACTGTGCTGCCATCTGTTGAGAAGGGACTGCTGGGCCGGGGCCTGTGGGACAAGCCTTTACCTGCAGGGAGAGATACAGGCACACAGGTTGTTTAGTTAGTGAAGATACAGAGGAAGAGAAGAGCTGAATTCTGAACCAAGAAGGTAGGGCTGAGGCCATAGCTGCAGACGCACAGGATCCCAAAAGAGGTGAAGTTAATTCATTAACCAAAGCTCCAAAAACCTAGTAATCAAAGATAGAGCTTGTTAGAAGCCTGTTATAAGGTCACCAGTGTGACATGTCACCCAGTTATTTTCCCGTCGACCCAAGTGAGAGTGCAAAGCCAGCGTTGTTACAGGGGAGCTGAGTCAAAGATCAAATCATTGAGACATCCGCGGTTCAGCCATGTACAACAGGTGCCATGCACAACCTGGGCACAGCATCCAAAAGCAGCAGAAACAGAGAGGAAATCACCAGCCAACAATATGGGGGAAAACACCAGCCACAAGAGGAGGAACAATCAGAGCAGGACAGTGGAAATCTTCATCTTCCAGTGGTAGAAGGTCCTGACCAGCAGGTTGTGGGCCGCTAGGCTCCACACACACCAACCTCTCTTGCTGAGGCTAGTGCCCTTCAGGTGGTAGCCAGCCTTGTCTGCAGCTGCCACCAGGGCCTGGGCAAAGCTGCAGTGGGTAAAGATGGAGCCATCAGACGAACTGCCGTAACTGGACCTATGGCTGGAGAAATTACGCTCATCCTCCGAGGCCGAGCCCCAACCGTTCACCATGGATCCTGTTGAACACCACAGCTACAATTTCAGCAAGTGTATGTGTGCGTGTGCGTGTGTGTGTGTGTGTGTGTGCACGAATGTGGACACAACCTTTATGTATATATGATCTGCCACACTTAACATCTGTGTTTCGGCTGTATACATAGATGGATGTGTTGTGTGATCTTACAATGAAAGGTAATATCAAGTCAAAGGTCCCAGACTTTAATGGTTTTATTTCTGCTGCAGGGCAAAGTGCTTTTGTACAGTAGTTCTGTTCTGGCCTGCCCTCTTTTATCTGTTACACACACACACACCCACACACACCCACACACACAGTAGGACAGCAGGGCTGGGATCTACTGAGTTTGCTCTTCTTTTGATAAAGAAGAATGAGTGCACCTGTGCTGAGCAGAGTTAGCTGCAGCACTGCCTCGGGTGACACAGATGAAGCGGCTCACAAAACAGTGTGTTGGATCAAACACCTGGCGGTACACACACCCAGCGCTCTTACCCCTGTTTAAAAATGCATAGGGACCACTGTCTAAAAAGGGCTACATGTGAAAGCAGAGATACAGTTTGAATGCAAAATCATGAGCAGTTACAGATACGTCCATTTTGACACAGATATATAATCCCATACATCACTTTCAGCATGGGGGAAATATTGCACGGGTGATTCAATCAATAGCCTTGTTAACATGTAGGAATTATTGTGGCTTTCTGCTTGCGTATCTGTGCTACTGTAAGTATGGTTTATGCTTTATGATTTTTTTTTCTCATATAAAAGAGCCAAGCCAACACTTTAAATAAAAAAGTATCAGTCTGCCAATAAAAATATGCCACTTTGGCAAGTGAGAGCACAGAGCACAGTCGGCTAATGTGACAGCTTTCTGTGGGACTGGTTTGGCAGACTTTGCTTAAGTGGCACTTACCCAAATGCTCTGCTCACACACACACACACACACACACACACACGCGCGCGCGCGCACACACACGTACGTGAATGAATAGAATGGTGGCACAGAGAACTAGGGAGGTGTGGGGGTAAAGGTCATGGAGTGAGAGATGGGGACAAAAAGTTAGCAGCAGGGTTTAGAAAAGGTCAGTGGAGTACAAAAGACGACAGTCCGAACGCTGGCCAAGACCGGCTGGCAGACGGTTTGAGAGATTCAAATGGAGCCAACTCACACATGTATCAGCTGCAGTGATAGAGTTTGGTCTCTCCGTTGGCCCTTCTCAATGGAACACAATACGACACATTTAAAAATGGGCATAAAACTTAGAAATATGATTGCGGTTTATTAAGCCAAATAAATTGGGAAATCCCTGTGAACGTGTTTTCCAATTTCCCCATCTGTGAGCCTCTACGTCTCCAACCGCATATCACAACGCTGCGTTATTGAGCCACTACAAATAGATACCTTCTGAGCTGACCTTTCAACAGCTTTCCACACCTACTGCAGCAAAATACTCAGAGATTAATGGACATTTCTATAAACTTTGAGCTTGCATAAGGCAGAAAACCCCTCACACATTCCATTTTTATAGCACTAACTGAAATCCACAGGCAGTAACTACTTTCAGTCCTCTATCTTGCCAAGCTATTTTCTTTGAAATTCTTTTCTCAGAGTTTTTCTCTACGAAAGAAAGACAGCAATTCCGCTGGGTCCAATCCTCCCACAAAGAATAGAGCAGATAATGAAGTATAGGCAGTGCCAGCCAAAGCACTGAAGCTTCCAACTCCTCCGGCTCAGCTAAGGAACACCGCCTCAGCAAATCACATCACAGAATGACTTTTCAGTTTCAGTAACTGCCACTTTCTACTGCTGCACCTCTGGAGCACTTCTATTCTCAGAAACCGCCCTCCAATCAAACTGTAATCACTGTAACATAATTTGATAAAAAATCAATCTAGTTTTCTCTTTCTTGCTCTGGAATTGTGGTATTTTTTCTATAGCCCTCGACCAAGTTTGCACTATATAGGTCTGTCATTTTATCATGTCTTGAACCAGAGCAATGGGCCAAGCCATGTACTCTAAAAACCGCTAGCTGACACCTCCCGTTCTCCACGCGCTAATAGAGCAAGGCCAGTAAATGGGAGCTGTGCAGTAAAACCCAGCCTGGGTCCCTCCTGCCACTAAAAGTGATTTATACTGACAGAGACCCTCATCTGCATGTCATTAAGCCGGGAAATCATTCCCCCTGACGAGCGGGCGTTTCTACCTGCCGTCGAGAGACCTGACCCCGCTCCTCACAAACCTGGCAGGGCTTTATGGGAGAGTAATCGCCCAGAACAGCCCAGCTTTCAGCTCATTGTGGACATAACAGCCTTACCGCTACCACACCTCGGGTTTACACGACCTATACCTCACGCTCTGCACGCAAAGCCCCGGTAATACCATCGCGCCTTCAAAAACGTGGCCCTCAAAAAAGCCACGAGAACATCAGGGTTTACATTCATCTGCTGAAAAATGAATGTGTTATTCCCAAAAGCCCGAACGGACGATCTGCCGGTGAAAAATGGCCCCGGAGGAGACTGGGGCTTTTTTTTTTCTGGGGCAGTAGTGAGAATGTTTGATTTACTGGCCTTTGGTGTAACATTAAGAAAAAAGACCTATTTCCATATTATTAAAACAATGACAAATCTATCAAGTGAGGCTCGACAGGAGTCTCACTCCTACCCCCCTCGCTGTACAGCCTCAAAATGGTGGCCACAATAAATCTCGGCGATTTCCCCTATCCTCCCTCTGTTCCTCCCGCTAACCCTGGAGCTGGGACCGTGTCTGTGTTGTCAAGCGATGGGGAGCCGGGCAGACTTGCAGAGAGATAAGAAGAAATAGTGCTGTCTTCAGAGTAATACAGTGGAGGAGAGATGCAGTAGATTAAGGCCCAGTTGCTGCTTTATATTCCTCTAAATATATCAGCAGCAGCATGTGTCAGCGCTACCAAAGCCACTGTTCCATCATCCCATGGAAAACTACTCTTTAGGGCTGCCTCCGACAGGGTAGACCAACAAGCAACCCTGTCAACCCTTCTACTCGTTCTTTCTCTCTCTTTAGCTCAGCTCTTCTACCTTTAGATATATCCTCTGCTCTCTCCCTCTTCGTTTCCACCACATACATTTCTTTCAAGAGTGTTATTTTTTGGTATTCAGCAGCCTGAGATAGATACATGATGTCACAGGGTCACACATTTTGTGCCACCTCTTGTCCCCGTAGTACATGATAGCTAAATCCTCCACATAATTTAAAAATGCCACCCCGGTTTTACCCTCTAGTTTACAGAGGGCTGGTGTGGCCTGGTCAGTTGGTATGAGAGCAATACTGCAGGACCCAGCCCTGCTGTCTCTACCGCTCCAATGTCATGCCCTTCATATGTCCCTCCGACAGACGGCTGTAAAAGCTTTCACTGAGTTGTAAAAATGGAAATGGTGCCTCTAGTCTGGAATGGAATATGCCGCACGTGAAATTTATTTCAAATCTCCTAGGGAAGATATGGGTGGCGCTAGCTCTGCTGCTGTGTGCAAGTTAAATCACAGTCACTCTCTCCTGCTCGCCTTGCCGCTCCCTCCTCTTAATTTCCCTCTCACTATCCTGTTTAAAATTCATGGACTTTCTTATCTTTTTTGGGGAAATGATAATTATAATTCCCCGGAGTCTGCCAAAAGTGCTTAAGAAACGTGATTGAGGCATACTTAGTAAGCATGTTCACATACAAATTAGCACACAGGCTCGTGAAGAACATGTCACGAACAACAATCTGTTCACTGTAAAACAAGACGTAACAACAATGGGACTTGAATACATTTTACCGACGGAGAACAATTAGAGCCCAGCCAGCAGTACATAACATATTGACTGAAAAGTGGTTAAAGATAAAATTGTGGCGGACAACAACATAATAACAGCCTGAGTATTTAATTGCATGTTTGGTTTTAGTGACATGATTACAGATTTGTCAATTCATATTTTGCACAAAAATGACTGTTGGGTAGTTGGAAAATTGAGTACATTGATTGTGAGGGATTGAAATCCTGAAATAAACTACAATACATTTTCCTGTACATGAGTCAGAAAGAAATGACCCCGATACAGAACTGACCCATACAACTACGTGGACCGCCTCACCTGTTAAAGAGCTGTCCAGGTTGTCCATGCTGGAGCCTGGCGTGTGCTCAATACCACGGGGATGCCTGGCCCCATAGCCTTCATCCTCCTCCTCTTCGTCCTCCTCCTCATCCTCATCCGGCAGGTCAGTCTCCAGGTCAGACACCAGTGTGCTAGACACGTAGCCCACTGGTGGAGCTGGAGCCTGGGGAGGAAGAGAGCTCCCCTGAATGTGCCTGAAAGACAGAAAGACAGTGAGTAATTACTCCTGGTATGCATATCTATGCACATTCAGGAATGTGGAGGGGTAAATAAAGGAAATATGACATTGGACAAAAGACAGGGTGGCATAAAAAAAAAGGAAAAAAGGATAGAAGTGGATTGTCAAGCTAATTTTAAAGACCTCTTTCACATCGGATGCGCTGAATAAATCTGGACAATTCCACTAATTCTACAGTGCTGCTCGCATGCTAACACAATGACCCACTAATTGCAGCTGTAGCTGGTACAAAGGCGTGCTCTCCAGGCCTGTCGACACAAGGCTGTCACCTCACAGTCAACCCGCTCTGCTGACAGGCGCATTTGTTTGAGGACTGCGATGTCTTTGACGTGGTTTGCAGCGGGATTTTGTTGTAATTACTGGCCCTCTCCTGTTGTCAAAGATGCTCCCTAACCAACATAGTCATTACTGGGTAACATGACATCTCCTTCCTGACAAGGCTTCCCTGTACCCCCCCCCCTGCCACTATTATGAATGGATGCCAGTCTCTCATTCTCTCTGCCTTGCCGACAGAATGAAGCATGGCCTTCATCCGACTTGCATGAGCACAACAACAATGGAATGCGGCGGATGGGTGTGGGGGAGTAAACAACCGTGAGTAAGAAACTGTGTCTCTTAGAGTGAGCAAAATACAGTAGTCGCCTAAGTGGTAGCATAGGCCCATTACAATGGATGATTAATGGGAATATCTCACATTGTGCACAATGTGCGACTATACAGTTGACATGAAGAATATTGCAGCACCAAAATAAATCCCTGAAGCAGTGAACAAAATGTAGACTGAGCATATATGATATTTATACAGTTACATATACTGTATATTTACAACAATTATAAATATCGTATATTTATAACAGTTACAAAGTGTTAAAAAGTAACAAAAACATCTCAATCAGCACTGCTGACTCCATTAACCTATAGGTCATCAGGGCGATATTGGAGTTTGGTGACTTCTTCAGCTTCTTCCAAGTTCAGCGGCTAAAAATGACACAATTTGAACCTTTACATCGCCATTTTAACACAGTGGTGGTTACCATGTCTGTTTTGCCATGTCCAGTTGGTACGCTCTAGTCAGCTCATCCAGATGGGCCTGGAGCATGGGCTGCATCTCCTCTCGGGGGGAAGGGGTGAGGGTGGCTGTGGATTGCTGGCCGAAGGACACTGCTGCTGGGGAGGAGGCAACCCCACGGATAGGTGGGGTGGGAACTCTCTCCTCTTCTTCCTCCAGCTCGTCCTCCATCCCCTGGTGAAGGTAGGTTTGCACAGGCATGGGCGGGCCCCAACCATCACTCTCATACCTGGGGTAAGAAGAGGAGAGGTTTCATGTGCTGATCATCTGTATCACAGGAACCTGAGTCACCACAAGCAAAGGTGAAAAATGTCTCATATATTTAACTATTAACACCTCGTGAAATTATTAGCTATGATAACTGAACTAATACATTGCAATTGCATTCAAAAAGTACATCCTCTGAACAGAAATACAAATAGGATAAAGGACAGCGTCAATCTCCAAGTCAATGTAATAAGGAAACTACAAATATGTGTATTGTAAGTGAAATGCACGTACACTAAACTAACTCTTACACATGTAGCTCTGTGACCTTGTCAAACTTTCCCAAGAATTTGTTATATGACAGTCCTGAGTGGAATTACAGAGTTACTCAGGCTTCAATTCCCCATAGCTGTGCTTATACATGCTGAAATAATACTGGTCATAAAGAAAATGTTCATTAAAGGAATTTGTCAGTGCACACTCCATAGGACATAACTGTTTTAATCTGCTGCCATTAAGAGCAGCGTCAGATTTACAGTGCACAGGACTCCTCATTTGCCAGATAGCCTATTAAAGCAGATGACGCTCTCAGATTGGAAATGGGAGTGAGAGGACAGAGCGTCTACTGGACCAGGGAGACACACTATCACTTCAATAAACTAGTGGTAGTGTGAACCTACTGTACTGTATGTTGGAGAATGTGTACGATTTACAATGTGTAGGATTCAAACAATAGATAGAGAGACAAGACAGAAAACAATCGTTCATATACTCTCTGAGTTGAACCAGTCAAGTAATTAGTGTAGACACAAATGAAAGAAGCAATTGGCTTTACATCAAATATGTTTAAGAACCCCCTTAGCTTCAGTTTCAGTAAGTGGTAACACTCCCTGTGGATAAATTCCCCACTCTCGCTGTCTCTCTCTCTCTTTTTGAAACAATGTAATTATGGTTTTTTTTTTCCACTGTGAGATTCAGCAAATAGATTCATCTGAAACCATCTGTGTGTCTACGCACTAGTAGCAGCAGGAAGCTGCTAGAACAACGCTTTTTTTTCTCCAGTTATGAAGTTTTCTCTTATATTGAAGACAGGATCAGATAGATTGATCAACCATCTGTATGTCAGTGTGTGTGTGTGTGTGTCTTTGGCTGCCTGAGATGACTGCACACACATTGATCCTTCAGGTTTTCTCCAGATGTAGTACAGTAATTAGCTGCAAAGAAAACAGACAGTGTAGAGAAGAGCTGAACCCTGTTATTACACACAGCAATTGGCTGGTGTTGTCAAGCACTGTCTTGTTCTTTCAAGCACGTGAGCAACTACTCACTGTGGTGACCAGGGGAAAAAAAACATCTGTCATAATAGTAATATGGATAATCATACAATTTGTAGTGCACATAGTTCTGACAATATGTGTGAGGAAGATTCAGTAGGCATACCCTCCTCCTTCATGGAGCTCATTGGGATAGTGGTCCATCTCAGTGCCAGGGAGAGGGTGAACAGGAGGAGGGGGCAAAGGAACGTTGGCCCAGTTGGACCCGTTGGCCTTGGTGGGTTTGGAGCCGGCCTTGGTCTTCTTCTTCTTGCCTCCCTTTCCACCTTCGAATGGAGGGCAAGGGTTAGAGAAACAGACTCAATGAAAATGAAATTGTAAAAAGAAAATCAATTCTAATATACAACTGGGATAGCTTGGTGAATTATTTGCTGTTGCCACATAACAAATAGGTATTCTAAACAAAGTCAATTTAGCTCGCCTACTGTACGTCAAAAAACAGATCCATTTTAAGTCAATTTCAGCATATCCTTGGAAAGTCATACACAATTTCATACACAGGATTTCAATGGGCTCCTGCCTGTCAGTGCTTACATAGAAAATCTCAAGGTTGCCTGATGAAAAGCATGCGTCCATTGATTGATTGTCTGAAAAGCCTCAAATCTCCATAGAAACAGGAGAAAATGGCAGTAAACGAGGCTAAAGCAGACCTTTGTGCTCCACCCATCCCTCAGTGTCCCTTTTCACAGCAGGCTTTGGGTTCCACAATGAAATATCTCACTTCACAGCATCATCATAATGAATGGCTTGTGTAGTGTCAGTGTGGCCCTAATGGAATTCACTGAGAGTCTATTACTACTTTCATTTCTTTTATTACACCAGAGAGCCGCCAAACCCATTCATTTCCACTCATATCCCTCCAACACTGGATTCTCCTCTGCCCTATCCATCTTTATAAATCTGCCAGCTAGGGCCAGGTCAATGCTGGGTTTTATACGATTTGGTCGTTGTGGAAGAAACCTTTTTTTCCAAAATGACATTTGACTTAAATCACAAATCTGTTTTTTTAAAGTAGAGGTATATACACATTTTCCTGAAGGGCAGGACTTGCTAATAGAAAATAACCTCTTCACTACTGCCAGATCCCACCATAACTCAAAATGCAAGTCCATTTTGCTCCAAAGCTTATAACCACAAACAAACCATTCAATGATTCAAATTACAATTTTGCTTCCAGTCCTTCTATCAAGAAATCAGTTAAAGTAAGATATTAAAGACAAAGCAAGCACAATATGTTGTTTCTGGGGCCTTTGCACTGTGACACTATACTATTGATGTTTCCACTAGGACACAGAGCTCTCTCTTTATAATTAAACTGTACCTCTTGCCAGTCTATTCCCTGTGATCCACCATATAGGTGAGTTACTGCGGTCCTGTGCACCTCAATGGCTAGAGCATGCACGCATGGTTCTGCAAGATGCTTTAGATAAAAGCAACCACCAAATGGCATGTACTGTACTATTATTACATTACTTTCCGACCCTATGTTTCTCAGTGTGTACATATGGAAGGGAAGTGGAGAGTGACATTTGCATGTACGAACTATTCGTGGCAGGCTACGATGTTACTCTGCCAGCAAACACCTTACATCTCAATCCAGAAAATACCCCGAGCTGACGTCGCCAGCCACAGCCTTTGGGAGACTCTGTTGTACACATTTGTATCTGTCATCTGTTGGTTAAACCCTCGCTGCCAAGGGCCTGTATTAACTTTCCCCGGTGCCACAAAAAGCTCCTGTTGAAGGAATCTTGCATCTTGCGCAAAAGAAACTAACAGAAGAAATCAGATATATTTTATTGATACAGATGATAGAAATGTTGTAATAAATGTCCCAATATGTCAACTCTCATCTTTTTTTTTTTTTGAAAATATACCGTATGATTTTGTTGACATATAAAAAGGGTATTTTCTTTGATCAACAGAAAAGTACAAAGATGATTGCATGGTAAAACTGTTTGTGCAGGAGAGGAAATATCAGGCATGAGGAAGAGTCAGAGGTGTCAGAATAAGATTCATTAAGAATGGGAGTAATAAAAGAAACAACTGTAAGCCCAAGGCAGGAGGCACTACGGTGTAAGTATAGTCTGAAAGTAATTGGGTTTCCTAATCGTACCTCTGGGCGACGCTCGACTTTTATCAATAAATGGTGAGCTGACGTGATTGTTCAATCACCCCCAGCCCCTCCACACAAGACCGGCCATCAATATTGTAAATGAGCCTCTTCTAGGGAAGGATGGTCTGGCACTGGAATTACAACAGCTCACCCCAAATATGAAAAATACAGAGAGAAAAGCTGTGGCTAGGACCTACACAGGAATTACACAGCAAACCCATCTCCTCTGACAAAACTGGGCCTCCTTTCAAAGGGGAGCTAATACTAAATATAGATATGGAGTTGGGTATTTATACCTAAGGTTTGGGCGCTCCCAGCCTATAACTGTAGGGCTGCATAGCCTTGAGCTCGCTTTGTTTTCATTGGGTGCGTCAGTGCTGAGGGGGAAAGCCGCAGCATGGAGACTCAAGAAGGACTCTGCAGCCAGATATAACTCACGAGTGGGAGAATAATTTCAAATAGGGCATCCACATAACTGACAGTCATTTCTCATAATTCTTCAGCAAACAGCTTCTGGGTTACTGTAATAACTTTCACCATTGAGTAGGTTTATTTGAAAATGTAAAAGAGTAAGAATATTACATGTTACATCATGACATGTAAGATAGACAGAGGGTACAGGAGCACAACAGCTCAGTGACCATCCGTGTCCCCCGCTCATGTAACTATGGCTTCTTAGAGGGCCAGTGTGAGGAGAGGGGAGTTGCTACAGGAAACATGGAGAACACCAGTTACCTTTCTTCCACTAAGATAGTTTTTAATGAGCAGCTCCACAGCCCCAGTGGAGATCCGTGCTGCCATGAAAGCTGTTCTATTTCTGTTCCTTTTCATCCTGCTCTCCTTCTTCAGACCTGATGTTCATTATTCCCTCCATCTCCTTAGAGGGTGAGCAAGGCACTGGAACTTCAACTTTTCCCCTTTTCAAATGTTGAGCTTTACTTCAGTTGAAATCTGAATCAAAGCTCAGCTTGTGCTAGTTCAAATTTCCTTTACTGCTGTAAAGCTGCTGTAAGCTGTACTGTATGTATATATTGTAGAAAACAGTAACATATGGTGTAGTAAATTACTTCAGTGCTTATTCCTTGTTCACTACAACAAAGGAATTAATGAATCAAGTATCTTTTGTTCATCACTTCACTCTTATGGCACCAATAATCCATCTGTACATTCACTATCTCTTTCAACACCCTTCCCCTGCTTCCCTAACATAGTCCAGTGTGTACTAGCCAACATTATACGGTGTGGATTCCTCCAGTCACATTGTGTCTTAAGTGGAAGGGCCTAACCCCAGTTGAATTCTTCAAGTTATTACACCAAATATACTTGAAATCATGCCATGGGAAAGGGGAAAATAGCTCAAGGCAAGTAAATAAAATGTTAGTTAAAGTAATAAAGAACATGTTGCCATTTGCTCTTGTGATTTGGAAATATTCAAACAGGTAGCATTTTTCTCCACTCCATCTAAACATGCTTTAAAGCATATTTGCTGCTACTTTTTAGCAGAAATCTCTACTATCTTTCTTCATGTTTCTCCGAGTGTCATGAAATTCAGAGAGAGGACTGAGTAAAGCAGCATGTGCCAAGCCTTCACTAACCTGGATGGAGTCTAAGGGAAGAATCTGCCTGCAAGGCATGGCCACTTCAAATCCCCTCTCCAGCCCACTGTGTGCCAGAGCATTGAATTAGAGACCAGTTAAGGCAGTGGGTTGTAACTAGATTAAAGAGGAGAGTGGAGGGGAGGCAGGCAGAGGGCTGCCTCTGTGTCCTATAAATGACATTGTAATTCTCTGAACATGGGTTTTAGTGTAGTCGGCCACCATTAGGGGAAGAGGGAAAATGGGAGATATTTTTGCCACTTTACCCAGCCAAGCATCTCTAATGGTGTGTGTGTGTGCACGTGCGTGTGTGTATGGTCCACTCTGTCTGAAGAAGTCCCTCTGCCCCTATTCCCGTCTGCTCACACACACAGTGAGAGACAAAGACTTTACAAGGCCCAGCAGTGATGGCAGAAACCCAGCATTAGTGCTTGCAGCCATATTCTATCAACAGATGATAGTAACGTTCTTTCTCTCTGTCTCAGATTTAAAGGACTACAACGACTTCTGGGGAAATTGGCCTGTTGGTCAATTTACCCTTTATGTGATGAGAGGATTGGCAGAAAACAAGCAACACCAACTCTGGATTACGAATGGGTCTCTCTTCTGATGTTAGATCATTCTAGTTTCCTACAAGCATTTAACGTACTGTATTTCTATCATGTTATCATGTGCGACACAAGAAATGATTTTGGTGGTACCTACATCAGAACAGGGCTGTATGTTCGACAATAAACTCAAAACCTCAGACTTAAAAAACATGAATCTTCAGCCTCATTCATATTTGCTTCTTTCTTAACTATATATCATTCACACGCAATGAATTGTAAGCAGTGGGAGCTGAGTGAGCAAAGCATTACTGGTGAGGGAGTGGGCTGTGTTAATAAAAAATTCCCTTAGATGTCAGGTTTGTCCATGCAAAGAACAGATGGATAAAGCAATTAAGAAATCAGTCAATCATAAAGTCAAGCGGCAGAGCCCCAGAGACGTCCCAGTTTGTTTCAGAGATCCCTGCTGCGTCAGAAACCAACCTGAGAGGCTGCCGCTTCGCTCTGAGCTGTTGTGAGAGCTGGTGGTGCTGAAATCTTGTGATTGGTTGTGTGGTATTCTATTAGACAATCCTTCGGCCAATCGGTAGTCGGGAATGAAAAGGAGTGCTATAGTGGAGGTTAAAGGGCAAAGATTACAGTGGCATCAGGTGACTGGCAGTTAGCACAAGCACATGCAAACATGCAGTTAGAGCATCAGGCAAGCAGTAGACAGTAGCTCTTATACATGTCTTCATCAAATCAAGCTTCAGATATTCCCCATGGTTCATTTAGTTAACCATTCATTCACTTTGTCATGTGTACGCAATAAATCGAAGACACTACGTTTGTTGTGTATCTGTGGTAGAACAAGCTAACATGAAAAACATGGAAATAGTTATTCCCCAAACCCCTTTGGATTAATGGTACGGGATGAGTCAAATAGTGGAGATTTTAATTCATTACTATCCCGCTTCCGGAGAGGTATAATCATACTATATGATCATATATAATCTTACTTCTTATAATAATGCCACGGAGAATTAGGAAATGAGTTTTTAAAGATTCATTGCATTAGGAGGGGGACTGTAAAAAGTCTAATTAATCTGTTTTAGACTGTTGGAAAATGAGATCATAAATATGTATTAGAATACAGCCTAGGAACACTCATTACTCCTACAGTACGAAACTCCACTCGGCTTTAAAAAATCCAGCATCAAATCCATGGTAATTAATTTGGATTATTTTCTTAAATATTAGTCCAGCTAAAATGGACAGGCAATTACTCGGAAACCGAAGGAGGAGTGGTACTATCATGAAAACCTCAAGGAAATGGATGGTTGACTTAACTGCACTAGTCCTTCCTGAGGTGTTTACTCAACCTTGGAGAGTAACCAAGATGATGTCTGCTGGGGAAAAATGACTCTTTTAAACACATCCTCCCCTCCACAGACAGTGGGGTTAGAACGGCTTCAGAGGCTTGCGGTGAAAAAGTGGGTATTAAACTACATTAAACTGCTGTCACGTCACAACGATGAACTTGTGGCTTGTGAACTGGGGTGAATGAGGTATCGTATGAAAAACTCTTTCTTTCAATAGTGTTTTGATGCTGTGATACTGTCACATGAAGTACAGAGTGGCTGTAGTTGACAATAGCATACATCTAAACATTTCCTGAACCTCACACACATAAGGGCACCAAGATCCTTACAAATAGACACATCTGCACACTCACTTTCTCCATATGACTTACTGTTGTTGCAGGAGTTCTTGTCAGGCAGGGAGTAGCCTAGGTTAGCCATCTCCTGCTTGGCCTGGAGGGAGGCCTTCCATTGGGCCTCAGGCAGGTCCACGGCCAGCTCATGGATGCTACTAGAGTGGAGGATCTGGGTAGTGGCATAGGGAGTGGCCTGGGATGCTTGGCCAGGGCTGTTGTAGTTGGCCTTGGTGGTGAAGTCTATGCTGCTGTAGATGGCTCCATCAGAGAGCATGGTGCCTGTCTTATCCCCTTGGCCACTGGGGAGATCTGGAAAATAGGGAGGAAGATGTAGTTGGCTTCTAAAAGTGATGTTCACATCACCTATAACCCCAGAGTGCTTGAATAAAGGCTGGTGGGTGGAAACAGAAAGGAGACATTGATGAACAAGCCTGGTGTTCATGGCAGATTAAGAGCAGAGAACGGTCCATGCATTAGGCCGGAGTGACCTGGGTTCACGGCGCAGGAGGCCGTGGAGTGTCAAGGCATTACAGCGTGCGGATCAGCACTTTCAGGTCAGCTTATCTCTTAACGTCCAGAACCTAACATATTCATCTCATTGAAAAATTCATCCCGGTTATTCATGCATTCCAGCCCTCAGACTCCCAACCTTGGTGCCCCTCTCTCCCTGCTTGTGTGGATCTCTCCCTCTCCTCCCTTCTCTCTTCATGCACATGG
>CABFOQ010024225.1:14450-27467 GCA_900660455.1 Gephyroberyx darwinii
TGGAGTGTTGTTTTCAGACCTAGTGCCATGTTGTGGTGTGTTGCTGATGAGCAGCGGATGAGTGCAGCTGTAAAACTATTCACCTGAGAGAGAGAGAGAGAGAGAGAGAGAGAGAGAGAGAGAGAGAGAGAGAGAGAGAGAGAGAGCAAGCAGACCCTCTCTGTAGCGCGTGGTTTGCATGCCCAGTGAAGGGGAGATGATGTAGAGCCATGGCGGAAGTGTCCGCATCTGCGCCAGTCAAGCTGCGTCTGTCCTTCACGACTGGCTGCTCAAGACCATCCTTTCAAACACCCCTCCATCCCCTCCTCGCTGCCTCCTCTGCCCATCTCCCCCCCTCACATTCTCTTGCTCTGAGGTATGGGCTATGACACCAGGCTGGACTGTTTGCCATTACTCAGCCTGGTGACAGTGCTGCTCCCTGCTGTTAGCGCTCTAGCTGCCCTCTGATGTGATATATAAATGTATATCCAAACACGCACATGCAATATGCATACAAGTATACATCTCTGCAGGCTTGGTGGGAGAGTGGACATGATGGACAACAGGAGCCACGGTACAATACAGAAGAGGGCAGGGAGCCTGCAAGATCCTGTCATCATCCTTCATCTCTTATGGTCTCTTTCCCATCTCCCCCTGCATAGCACCTGGGAGGGCACCAGGGCAGACCTTCATTTACCTCCTCGGCCAAAGTTACTCAGGTCGTTGGGTCCCCCGGAGCTGCTGTTGACAGGCAGGCTGGTGGCTGGCCAGGAGTCCGCTAACCAGGGGTAGCCCGGGTCACTGGCATTCAACAGCCCAGGCCGACTGGGGAGAGATGGAACGGGACATTCAATTAAACATAAGTTGTGAAGTTTAACACCATAGGTTGTGGTATGCAAGTTGTATTTCTAATACATGGAGTCTTCCCCCCGCTGGAAATAACAATCAAACATACATTTCAAAGTTAGCGTGTGCACATGCATGTGTGTGTTTGTAGGAGATAAGCTGGCAATAAGCCTCTGGTGCTAATGAGACATTTCTGAGATAGGAGGAAAATACTGTACGGATACATTCCTCACCCACCGAGTTGGACTTCCTTCAGGCAAACACAGCTCTTTATCTCTCATTTTCTCCTGCTGTGTCTTTGTCACATTCTCTCACTTATTAATGCAAGTACACACTGTAGAGACATTAATACATGCACACACACCCACATGTATACGTTTCCTCATTCATTAATATCCTGTATATTCCGCTGTGTTTTCCCATCAGCCCCTTGCGGTGATGTCCAGACGATCTAAATCTTATTTGATTAGATGTCACACCCCAGCCCTCGCCCCACCATGAGCCCCTGGCCCACTTGTGGGATGCCTGCATATGGGAGAGGACAGCTCCATTTAACAGGTGTTGTGTCCCTCCTGAGGGGGGTGGGGGCCATAAAAAGCAGCCATTAAGACTTTAACCTGTCATGGGTGACTGCTGGGAGGCCATTAGGGCCACTTTACTGTACAATCACGTCTGAGGCTAGTTACCATTGGCAACACAGATGGAGGTAGATGAGAATGAGAGATGGAGCTAAATGCCTTTGTTTATGTGTCAGTTCACTGAAACAATGTACTCCACTTGTTTCTAATGACTGGCCATTGAAATTGATTAAGCTCACTGCACTCTAAATTCCACAATGTGTAATGGCTAATTTACTGACCAACGTAGATAGAGGATATAAAAGAAACAGACTGTGGGCGGACAAAAGAACCCAAACCCACACATCAGAAGTAAAACTGGTGTGCGAGCAGTTCATTGTTCCATTCAAGATCTCAACAGCAGTGGCTCTTTTGCTCTTTTATCCCTGAGAAATCACAGACGGCTATGGTCAGACAAGCCGCGCATGTGATAAAGGATGGCTTTGGCTTCCCAGGAACATGGCACCACCCCACAGTCAGCGCCCTGCAGTATGTAGCAGAGGACGTACACTACACAGATACACACTAGCACTCCGAGAAGCCGTGGAGCACAGCACTTAGCAGCCTGGCTTCCTGACGGGGCTTTTTGTCTCGGCTCCAGTGGGGTGACATGCTGGCTCTGGGGGACTGAGAGAGAGGCGAGCCCTGAGGACATAGGCAGGTAATGGGCGCGCTGCAGTCAGTGTCTCCCTCAGCCACAGGTTCTAATGAGAAGAGCTGTTCCATCGAGACGGAGTCCAAATGAACTGCAGCCCTGACAAGCTAAGAGCCCTTGCCGTGGTTCCTGAATGCCAAAACAGGCCCTCGGGGGAGACGAGTCATTCAAATTGATGGCTGTGCATCAGACACATGCACTTTTATAGGGTAATACATCTCTCCCCCCTCCCTCCACTTCTGTTTCTGGCTGCCACGTTCCCCCACTGCCATCATTCTCTCCCTCCCTACCCATCTCAACCTAACCCTATTTTCCTTTATTTTCTCCCCGTACACCTCCTCTTTTCATCCCCCCTCCCTTCCTCTTGTGTGCTCAACATCTGTCAGACTGGAGTTTCCAGGCATTTGACAAAGAAGGAGAGACTGCACCATGGCTGCAGCTCGACTGCACCATGAAAGTATGCTGTCTACGGGAAAAGACCATGCCTTTGTCTCATTACCAGTCTCACTTGTCCTATGTGCTCCAGCAAGCCCTCCCCCAAGCCCGCTGGAGAAAGACTATTTGGAAGACAAGGAGTTGACACTGGAAATGGCTGCATCGTCCTTGTATTTATCACACAGCAGTATTCCTGCAAAGGATAATTAGAATGAGACTGATTTCTACTGGGGATATTTGTTATAGGGGTGTGTGACTATGTGTGCGGGGTGTGGACACAGGGTCATATGTCTAATGAAAGGCTGGCATCTAACTTTTAATCCTTGTCCAGCCTGAGATGAATGGTAACCTTGGCAGATAAGATTTGATTTGGAGCTTTTTTTTCCTCTCAGACATTTCTGCGATAGGTAGGAAACCTTAAATACTGTCTAAGGTGGCTGACATGAGGCTTGCCATAAACAAGTCGAGTGAGAGATAATATTTCAAAAGCAACTTCATAAATCAGGTGTGTTTACATTGGAACACACCTAGCAGTGAATACATTCTGCACCAAAAGCCTGAACATTAGCTTCTACTTGCAGCTTGGACTGCTTTTCTAGATTTACATGCATAGAACATTCCTAGCCCTCAGATCCCGGGAAGTAAAGGAATCTCCATAGCAACAGTCTTGGTGAAACCTGTTCACTGCACTGCGCAGCCCTCTCGATAGGAGTGAATCTGCCTTTGCTAAAATATTGATCAGTGCCGAGATAGGAAATTATTACTATCTCCTAATTACCATCTCTCTATTGGCAGGGGGATAAGGAATGAGCCCTTATCGGCTTTTATCAATTTCAATTAAGCAGCCAAAGTCAAATTGTCCAGGACTACCAATCTGCAGCCTATTCATCTTCCATGAATCATTTATTTTGTGATCGATTAAGTGTAATTGTTCAGTCAGGGCAATTTGGCAGGAGCCAATGAGAAACTGAGAACAGACGTGGCTTCATTTGCTATTGTCTAATTAATGCAATAAACATCTCACGTAACAAATGAACACATTTTCCTGTGATACTTTGCTACTCATTTTCGCTCTCAGGACAGATGGAAGAAGATGCAACATCTGGGCTTTGGTGTCAATAGAGTAACTGACAGATCAGGGGGTTTATGCTAGAAAACCAACTCCAGACCGCATCCTATTCCAGTGTTTTGGGAATGTGGCACTCGCTGCTACTGACTAAAGATATGACAAATATAATGCATCACAAATACAGACATTTCAAATCCCATTCGCTGGAATGAGAATCAGAACCACTTATGTGGAAAATTGAAGGAAAAACACTACAGCAGAAAGTAGATGAGAAAAGGCACGGCAAGTGGCGTGGCTAATTCATTGAGAGCCTGCTGGCAGCTCACAGAGCAATATAGGCAAAAATGCCCATTGCGACATCCACTCGCACATACACAGTAAGAGAAAAAAATAAAATACATAAATATAAAAAGACACCACAACCAGACTGTTGAAAACCCACTCACTTCCAAAAGCCCAGAGACGCACAGGGTCAGATTTAGTTGTGAATCTGATGAGATCTGGAAGCTTTACCTAGTCAGGTGTGATAAGCAATAGATAGATAGAAGTCCAAGATTCTCAAGGGAGTCTCTTGAATACCCACAAATGCTCAGTAACTGGTGTCATTGAGATGTGCCCTATTCTCTGTAGCCCCCTCTCTCTTTCACGAACACACACTGAAAAGGAGCAGGTTGGATGAGGGTGCACGCGGGGTACCTCCACACACCTCTCCCCTGGGTAATTATTTTTACATTATTACATGTGCTCAGATCCCAGCCGCCCACGCAAGGTGACAGGCAAATTTATCACTCCGGAGGGCTTCTGGGTTGCCTGTAGCCGGCAGGGGAAGATAAATGACAAAATAAAAGCCCTCTCTGCTTAAATTGTTTCTGTTAATTCTGTTGAGGAGATTTATGAGTTCATCTATCGATGCATGAACGGAGATGTGGTGGAAATGTATATTTGCACACAGGTTTGCATGAAAGGTACACAAACAGGTACTGGTTATCTATTGATCCATCAGTCATCTATCAGAGCTGGAAAAAAAAACAGCTTTCTGCAGACTTAATGCATGACTGCTGCTGTTATGGTACTGTAAGGTTATTATAGTTAAGACATGTAAAGCTTAGCATGAAATAACAATGAAACAACGGTGAGCTACTCTAATGTTTGTCTGTGATAAGAGACATTTTTAAGTAGCTCATGTGTTTTGTAGGTGTTAGATGTTAGTGTTAGACGCATAAAAGAGCTTCTGGTGTGACACTGACCTTCCATTGCTCATCAGACCGCCATCAACTCTCTGGAACGTTACTAAGGTCAGAAAAGAAAGAAGGAGAGAAAGATGGAGGGAAAAAACACAAAGAAATATGATACATTTTTCTAGTATTACACAATTAAATTGCCCAATGGTTTATGTACATAAATAAGATGAGAAGATGTATGGTTGTTTTAGCAGCATAGTCCAGTATAGGTATTCTCTTCACTCGGGCCTGTCTCGTACACAGCTAGATAGTTGATGGATTCACTAAGGGATGCAGATGTCTCTCTGTGTCTATTCCCTTTCATGAAAATTAAAAAAGATGCAACGGTGAGGATTGCAGATTGCTTTGCTTTGCATAAGCTGAGACATCATGTGTTCCTCTCAAGGACAAGATGCCTGATGAGAGGGAAAACTCATTTCATCTCTCTTATTTTGCTCTTGAGTTATTATCAGATTTGTGATTAAATCTCAGCCAAAAATGATTAGAAAAGGCAGAGGGCTCATTAATCAGGTTGAATCTTCTATCTGCAAGCGTGGTGGCTGAGTTACTGATCCTTCAGCTAGCAGAGCTCCCTAGAAACCATGTATGTGGCCTGTTCCATTACAGTGATCTATAGATAATAAGGACTGCTCTTTGTCAGCAGCTAGTAAAACTCCATGGTTCAAAGTGAGAAATGGATGTAGGGGATCCATTTCATCTCTATTCACCGACCATGATGACAAAAAGGCATCAGAGTTCTTAGCATGTAAAAACAACGGATCACAGGAAATACAAAAAAAGCAGCCAGGGTTTTGGAAAGCACCTCATACGGTGGGAGAGAGGGGGAAAAAAAGAAAAAAAAGAATGAGTACTGGTTGACTCAAGAGAGCTGGTATTAATTTGGCTCATTTGTTCCACAGATGGAGATTAAAGACAGGAGGCTGAACATTCCTCCACTCTTTTCTGTTTCATTCAGGATGATTCCACAACAAGCCCAGGCATGGGCGAGAGAGGGGGCTTTCCGAGAGTGACGCAGGAATGCTGATGATCGGGACAAGGAACTCACTGATGTAGTCCGCAGGGGCTCCTAACACAACACTTGTCTGTATTATCAACATTACCTGAGCTCAATTCATCTAATCCTCTCTCTCATGACCATGAAAATGTATTGTAGGATGCTAAACGTGAGAGAGACAATGTACATTTTCTCCAACATGCAAGAAAAATGGATCGTTTATTTAGCACATTATAGATTTAGCAACTCAATGACAACAAAATGAATTAAAACACCAGTTGCTAACAATAGTTTTAGACACATAAAGCCAGCATGCATGCGTTGCGGGTCTATTGGAATCCACTATGGCGTTGACAGCTAGAGACAGACGTGACATTCTTTATTCACTCATAGCTAAAGCCATTCCTCTTTGTTCAACCACCAACAAACTTGCATTAGAGAGTTCTCTCTCTTTTGAGAGACGACTGAGAGGATAGGAAGATGGAGGGGAAGGGGCTGTGCAGCGGGGAGGCCTCTGAAGTCCCTATCTGTGCTCAGGCACATTTCTGGGCTGCCGTGGAGTACTTTAATGTTAGCCAGAGTGACGTGGCGGCATGGCTGTGCCTCTCGCCTCCTTCTTCCAGATAAGCACTTTCTCCAATATGAATACAGATTAATCCCCTTTAATAAGCATTAAGGGGGGGGAGGACATAATCAGCGTATAAAAATTCCATCAAATCTCCTTCCCGCTGGCCGTGTGCCTCCACAGCGTGGTGATTTACCTCTCCTGTACTGACAGCTTTAGGAGGCTGAGACAGGACACTCTCGATACATCAACCAATCGTCAATACAGAGAAGTACGGCGCTGTAAGACTCTTCAACCACGCTCATGTTGTGAATACCAGCTCAGTGGCTCTGTAATCAGTGTCTTCTCTGTCCTCATTTTGTCCTTGCTGTTGTCCTCATGTAGTAAAATAACTATTAACCTCATCTCTGGCTTCAGTGAGGTGTGCTTAAAATCTAATACCAGCCCACTCACGTCAGTTTCACTAACATATTAGAGCAGGGGTGTCAAACCATGTGCCATGGAGGACCGAGGGTATGCAGGTTTTCATTTCAACCAAAGACTACAGCAGGTGATTTCACTGGTTATCACACCCTCAACCAGAGAGGAGGGACTAGTCAGTGAAATGGTTTCACACCCCTGCATTACAGTGTTCAATTAATCGGTTGTTAGAGCTGCTGTCCAGAGCCAAATGGGGTGGGTGGGCTCTACAGGGACCATATAACTATACTTTACAGAACGGTGTTAGGACTTTGGGGAGTGAATAAAGCCAAGGGGCTGTGGTAAAGCCGATATTGGACCAATAGAGAGAAATGTCCAAATTCTTATTTCATCTGTATTATTGCCGTCTTCGTCTTTCTTCGCATTTCTTCACAACGCTCCACTCTATCTCTTAGATGGGCTATGCAAACTACTCTTCTCCTTATCTAATTCAACCTCTGAGACATTCTACCCAGAGACAGCAGCAGATGATGAAAGGTTTGTACAGCCATGGTGCCAGTTAGGCTCACGTACGAGGACAGAGATCCTTTTCAGTAACATATAACATCGTTACACTTATCAAATTGGCTGCAGTTAGCCAATAACCCAAATATATATGGGTAAATTAGCCAAATATATAGGTAGTAGTGGAGGGAATTCAAGACAAGGAAGAGCAGGAAAAATAAAGAAAAAATAAGCAGAACAAAAACCACCACCACCACCACCACCACCCAAATACCCAATCAACACCTATGGAGGAGAACAGAGAGTCTTAATAAGAGAACAAAGAGGAATAGGATGATCTGAGGAAGAGGAAAATGGGACAGTCTTACCACAAGACTGCCACAAAGAAAGATACACCAGACAGGATGGAGTTTCATTCAAAAACAGATGGCCACAACACGCATACACACAAATACAACACGGTATGAAAACAAGGCTGCAGGTTGGGTAGGGACAGGGTTCACGGGTTGCAGGGCCCCGGTCATGGCCAATTACAAATCCAGCTCTCTTTGACTTTTAAGTTTCAAGAAATCTCATTACTGCTGTAGTGAGTTACATTTTCTCCCTCAGTAGGAGGTAGTTGGATTTCACATTAGGCATGACCATGGGTCTTACAATCCAAGCGTATGTCTACTGTAAAGCAGGTGGGGAGAGGGATCTGTGGAAAGATGGGGTGACTAGACGGGACAAATGAACAGTACCTGCAGGGGTGAAGGTGAAGGACTGAACTGCAAAACAAGAAGACAGAGAAGTTGTGTGTTAAAAGCCTGCAGAGGTAAGCGGTGCTTTGGGGGCATCTGCACACTGAGGATGGGGGCGCGCCGAGAGAATATAGGACCACACCATCACCCAGTGTACAGAGCAACAGCCAGGAAAGCAGCCAGCTCAGAGGCCACAGAGATGTGGAGACAGCGGCACAAACCAAAGAAAATACACAAAAACATATAAATATGTAACAAACAGAAATGAAGAGCAAATTATCCTGGTCAGTCCACTTGCTGGAGTAGACAATCTTTGGTTTGACATGTTAACGTCAAAAGAATAAGATTTTGTTTTCCAGAGAAAACCTTGAGTTGTGCATGAGACCAGGAATACTCAATAATAATAAAACTGTAGTACTAATGTGTCAGTTCATTACCATTTCCCTCTCTCTAATTAAATCTTGTACCATTGGCAGGTTATGTGGACTTTGTTGTTGCTAGTATTGACTGGGGGTCACTCAGTGAGATGTCAGGGTCAGTGTGTGGGAGGAGAGCTGGATGAGCTCCAGCTCCAATGACCAGCAGAGAGTCCAGTCTGCCCACTCGGCTCTACCACCCTGGGCTATTAACCAACACCGTGGGTGGACTACATCCCTCTGGAAATGATTCACATTGACATCTGCTTCTCTGTTGAACTTTCACACCTTTGCCATCTCAACCACATTGCAATATCTTCAACAGCTCATCAAAACTGTACTAATTAAGACCAAAGGAAGATAGCGTACACTCTGCATACATTTGTACTGATAGGAAAGTATTCTTGCTATGATAGAAGTTGAATGATCCCTTGTAAAATGTTAACTTTCAGATTTTATGCCATTGTGAACATGTCTTAATTCGGATACGTGACTACGAATCCCAGCCTCCGATCAGTCTAACCTGCGTAGTTGCTCAGACCCTTTCTCTTCTTTCTCCTCCAGTAGAGCCAGATGCTGAAGCCCATGAGGATGACCCAGCAGGCCCCTCCGATACCAGCGATGAAAGCTGGCTGCTTCACCACATCAGTGATCTGCTCTGTGATGCTGTTGTTCCTGTTGCCGCTCATGATCACGTCCCGGAAGTCCTTACCTGGGAGCAGAGGGATAGGATGAGCGTTATGAGAAAGAAACGGGAAATAACAATTGTTGTGTAGAATTCAACGCTTCTTGAATGTGGACAACGCCCCTATCAAGGAATAGTGAAGCACTATATAACACCTATAGATACAGTAAGACAGGGGTTAAGGTTAGATTAAGGCTCAAAGAAATAGGCTGAGATATTAACCAAGAGAGCAGGAAATAGATGGAGAGGGTGTGCAGTGAAATGTAATGTGCAGACTGAGGAAGACAAAGCCTAAAAGCTTATAACAAACCCCCAGGTGAGCAGGCTGTTTGCTTAGCTCAGCCCCTAATTCACTCCATGGCCAGTAAAACACACCATGTGAAATGAGAGGAGAGGATCCTGGACTGTATTGATCTCCAATCGAAGCTCACCCTGACTAGTCTGCTTGACACTATTTCTTGGAGCGTGATAAGACTTGCTCCCACAGACTGACAGGGACAAACACAAACACACACACACACACACTGACACACACAAAGCTGCAAACATGTATGTGTATTTGTACATGTATCTTTCTCTTGTTCTTTCACTCTCTATTTCTTTCTCTCTCTCTCTCTCACACACACACACACACACACAGACACACAAACACACAACATATTATATCTGCAAGCTTAGGGCTGTGCTCTTGGAGATGGATTATGTGAGTGACATTGGGGAAATAAGAACATGCTACAGGCCAAGCCATCAGTTATGGGTCAAATCAGACACAATCTGCCTCAGCTCCACATAAATCATATATGGCCAGGCCACATATCAAAATAGTAGAATACTATCCATTTGGCAATGCCTGTCAACAGCATTCTAACAGGAAACAATTCATCACGAGTGAAATAGAAGTACACAATAATGTACAAGCTAGCTTTAAAAACATACAGATGACGGGTTTGATTTCAGCACTACAGTATGTATCCAGTTAAGGAAAATAGTATCATCATTTCCTGAAATTCATCCATAAATATTTCAACCAATATTTATTATTTTGTAAACACAGATCTTAAGATAGGTAATAGCTGAGTAATGAGTGACTTCGATCAATCAACCTTACCTATTACAATAGGCTGAGGTTCACTTTTGACCCCCACCCCTGCACTAGTACTGGCAGCCACTTCCACCCGGTACAGCACTCCCACCTGCAGCCCGCCTACCACCACTGAGCGTATGGCTGCGTCCACCGTCTTATTCACATGGAAGCGCGTCTCATTCCCGAGACACCAGATCTAAGGGAGCGAGGGAGCGAAGAAGAAAGAGAGAGCGATAGAGAGAGAGAGATGTTGATTCCAGAGGGCTTTGCATACGTCAAGTGAAACACCCCGAGAGTCCGTGCTGCCGCCGCTCTCTTCCCTGTGACCAACCTTGTACTCCTGGATAATGCCGTTCTGGTGGTCTGGGGGAGGGGGGTCCCAGGAGATGCTAATGGAGGTGCTGTTCTGGTTGCCCACGGTCAGGACAGTTACCTGCTGAGGAGGAGCACTGGGGGCTGGGGGGCATAAAAAAAGAACAAGACGGACCATCAAGCACACTATTCTGCAGGTCATGCTACGGGACAGCATTCAATCCTCGGCAATAAGAGTACTGAGATGCACAGCTGCACACACACGCACACACACACACACACACACACACACACACACACACACACACACAAAGCATGCGATTCTTCAGGGATGGCACAGGTGGCTGAAGGCTCTCATTAGAAGGGGATTTACATGAAGACCAGGATAAGTCTGACATGGATAACCTATCTTTAACATTTCAGTATGATTTAATAGCTCATCCTCTGCCCCAGCTCGGTGGATTTGCAGAGAATACCGCTATTGATTTGTGGAATGACAGCCTGGCACATTCAGGCAAGTGCTCTCAGTCAATCCTGCATTGACCCAGCCAGGGTGGCATGTGGGTCAACAGGCTTATAGGATGAGGCTCAAACGTGACGGAAATATGAAAAACCTACATTTTAGGGGAAAGGAAACAAGGTCTCTGTAAACATATTGACCGGTTCCATCGATCAGCCAGATGGAACTAAAGCCAGTAGGTGAGGATCAGAGGGAAGCTCCAGAGCGAAGCACATCTCAATGAATAGGCTCTATCTACAGGTGGGGAGAGAGAGTGGGAGTGGATAGAAAGGAGACAAGTCCTAGGTTTCATAAACCTCACTCTGGTGTCATTCTGATGGCAACAATCTTCTGACCCCACAAGGGGTAAGAGAGGAACAAATAAATAACAGCGGGCCCAACCAGAAATAACATTTTAAAAATAATGTTTTCTCATTTCCGCCGTGGCTGGCAGGGGAGCGGCACCACAGAAGAATACTGACAGGTCAATTACTCCTGGGCTGCCTCTCCCTCACCTCGCCTCCATCCAAAATGGCACGTGTCACCCCGCAAATCTGTGCTCATCCCTCAGTGCGATTGGCCACACTGGCCCCCTGAGAGCCAAAAGGCCCTGGCATCGTGGAAGATGAATGGGTCCAATGATGAGCCCAGCACCTTGGCCAGATTAGAAACAATCTACCGAGGGAGCATCTGATCAACCGTCATCATCAGCGCCCTCCACTGCTGCATCAGATCAGGGTGACGAAGTGCTATGTCGGCGCGGAGCAGCCATCAGAGACAATGTCGTTCAAAGTTAATGTTATGAATGATTTAGCAGCTTATTATCATGCATATTTGTGCTAAACAATACACATTTCTCATTAGAGGGCCCGAAGGCTGTGCTAATAGACCCATTAGCAGATTGATCTATGGTGGGCAGGAATGTGACCCCCTGTCTCCAACACGTACACAATGCTGAGGCTAACATACAAAACAGCCCAGCACTAATATGAGGCACAGAGTGGTCCGGAGAAAAAGCTGTAGGCCTTGTCCTCCACCCTCAGGGACACCCATCCACATGGATGAAGATCAGTCCACTACAGCTGACCCCTCATACGGATTTCCCTTCCCCAAAAATAAGCATTATGTTTACCGTAATAGATGGGCCTCCCTAGTAGTGCCTTAGACAATCGGCCAGTGGGATTCAGGTGGCAGCAAGTTAATTTATCAGCCATGACTTGAATGACAGAGAGAGAGGCTTAAAAGAGAGAGGCTTAAAAGAGGGGGACACACCGATGGAGTGCTGAGTCTAATCCCGGTGTCCTCCTGGACCTGCTCTTGGGGTGCTCTAATTGCGTTAGCTAATGGACACCCAAGTTTTAATCACTTTCTGAACTACACCTCCCTATCCATCTAGCTGCCCTGCTCAGTAGTCCCTGGGTCTTTAAGGAGCCTAGAGCAGTGTGTTTGACAGTGTATCAGCTATGGCCAGCCACAGTACCAGGGCTGTGACAGAAATAGAAAGTGGTGGAGCTCTCTGAGGGACTGGGATGCAGATAGAGCCGGAACAGGGAGCTTTATCAGCCTTGGTAATAGCTGGGACATGCAGGTGCTGGGGGGCTTAGGGAGAGAAGGTGCGCTGGTGTGTACAGTGTGTGTGTGTGTGTTGGGGGACAGCTGTAATGTGATGGCAGCTCCAGTACAACACTGCATACACTGGCTGGCCACAGGAGATATGGTCCCTCTGAGAAAGGGGAAATAAATGGGCCTGTCACCTCCACAGGAAATGTTGTGGCAGCACAGGCTTTGTCCCCAGGAAGAGTGGCTTTGAGTTCGTATTTACCTTTGTGTAATGTTGCGGGCATGTATTGTGTGTGTCTCTCCCTTAGTTCACATTTCAATTTTGTTTCAGTCATTAGAAGAAAAGGGTTGTTGCAATGCTGATACAGTGCTGTTGGAATCATTTCTTTTTTTTGT
>CABFOQ010024226.1:0-17982 GCA_900660455.1 Gephyroberyx darwinii
ACAGACAAATGTTCAATCCTTAAATTAAGGATTTCAATGCTTCTATCCTCCTGCTTTGTTTGCGGGGATGAATTGACATCCCACAAGCCTTGCTCTGACAAGAGGAATGAAAAGCAGTGATGCACAAAGGGTCAAAGAAGGAGGCTTGCCACAGTACAAGGCCTTGGTCGTCAAAAGGCGGTGAAGACGGACGTGTTCGAGACACGTGTGTTGACAGCTTTGCAACTCCTTAGTAGCATCATTGAAGCGGACCTTGCCCATTCAGCCGTCGATGTACACTTCCACCCACTGCTTTACCAGCTTTTCAGTTTTCTTCCTGAAACTTCACACTCACTCCTGTCTAGAATGTCATTCAGTACAGTGCAACGGCAGCATGGGTCAAGGTGGAAAACCCACCTGACCATGCTGAGACAAACCACTGTTTGTTGCCCCTGGCAACGGCGTGTTTTTCTAACCGTCCTTTTGTCAAAAGTGAATGGGAGCGATATGCTTAAAGACCCGCCCCCAGAGCATTCTACTGTATAACAGCATTCCAATGGTATTAAAAAATGATTTATTTACTCCCAGCCAAAGACAAAGAGCATGTCTTTTTTCATTTATATAGTTGTACACAAGCCATGCGGGTCAATGAGGAAATAAGTTTTGATTTACAATAATGACCTCGAAAATGGCAGCCCTATCCAAATAAAAAACAGCACTCAATATAGAAAACAGACAAACAGAACTCAAAACAAGCTGCAGCAAAGGCCACAAAAGGTGATTTTTTTGGTTTGTTTTTTGGGTTAAAACAACAAAAAAAAACACCAGTGCTAACACGAGCAGCAGAGCAGAACAGAGGCAAGCAAGAGAGAAGAAGTAAAGCAAATAAGAGGTGGGTTACAACCGAGGAACAACAGTCGTCATGTATATGACTGACAAACAGCAGGAGTAAACACAAGTGAGAGCCAGCATAAAGGGAATAAAACAGCCATTGAACTAGCACGGGGAGCATCAGGGTAGTTATTAAGACTGAGAGTGACTGCAGGCCTGTGAAGTAATGTCTGTGATGGAGCCCTCAAAAACACAAACAGAAATCAAATTGTCCTGTTGCAGCTCGTCCCAGTCTCTCGTATGGCATCACAACGAGGAATGCCCCAGAGGAACATGGGACTTTGTAGCACAACGTGACAGTCAGACCAGGTGCTGTATGTATCAGAGGTTTGTTACAAGAAGGCTTATCAATGAGTATGTGACACAAGATTCATGTAGGGCTTAGTTACTGAGGACTAGCCAAGAGACACGAACGTTTGATATGTGACAGTGACTCACCCATGGGAGGACACATTTCATTACCCCAGGCCAATCTATGAATATATTGCGAAATGTCAGCGGAAAAACGTACATTGTCCCTTCCTGAAAACGTAACGTTCACAGAGATATGACGTTTCTGACAAAAATATTCTGCAAATTTAAAAGTCTTCAATCAATGGAGCGCGACCACTGATGACATTCCAGATTAGAGCCTGGGTTTTCTGGTTCAGGGTCCAAAATTACCACCTGCCAAATGCCGGTAAAAAAATTGTATTTGGTGGATAAATCGGTAAAGGTCACCTGCTACACTGGCCGGTCATTTTTTGAGACGATAACATTTGAATGCCTCGGCTATATACAGTCTTTGGTATTTGCCTGTTCTCAAACTTTGTCCCCGCTGACCACTGCACACGCTCTCCATCAAATGGAAGCAAAACAATGGCTCTGTATCAAACAGGCTCCGGATTGGCTGCCAGTTACACTGGCTCTACTTCCTGGATGGTTAACTAGCCTAAACAGCATTGAAAACAGATAGCGTGACCTATTTCTGTGAGAATTGTGTATTGATTATTTGGGCTGGTAAAAATTATTCTTGGCAGGAACATTTTTTGTTCATCAGCCCTTGGCAAGCGAGCCAAAAATGGTGGGGCAGATTGGGGATTCATCCTCCATGACTCATAGTGTCACCAGTACTTCCTGGTACAGTGCACTTCCGGAAGAATGAGTGCCAGTATTCTATACCATGAAAAGATGCTTTAAAGTGATATATCACTTCGGTCCTCCCTACAGAACATTACTCAGTACCAAATTATACAAATACACAAACAAGAAGGAATTAGATCCGCGTAATATAATTTCATTCTATGACTCAGAAAGTATTTTTGAAGAAAAGAAATGTAGCTTGATTACCAGTAATGAGAGCATGGTATTATGTCCAGGGTAGATAATATTGGAAGTTCACCTCAAACCTTCCATGGTAAAATCGCAGTGAAATATCACTAAGTTATAATCACGGCAGTTGTAAATCTGGCACAATAGTTTTTAAAAAATCTTTGTTTTTCACTAGTTTCTCCACTCATTTTTTTGAGGCAGCTACTTGAGTCCTCTGAAAACAGGGTGGGACATGCATACGCTTACCTAAGAGGAACTGCTGCCATATCATCAGCTCAGATATGAGAAAACACACTCGTACTGTCAGTAACTGTTGATCATCTTATGGATACCTGCCCCTATTTGTACTTGCTGAGTGAACTGCATTTGAACTGTTAAGGACCCTTGCAGACTTGCATGTTAGTGTGTAAGCAAAGAGATAGAGGGGAGTTTTGGCTCGGTTTGCAGCACTGAAAGGAGGAGACTCTTGAATAGGCAGCAAAAAACTTTCATTTTTCCTGATGTTTTCTGTTTGCAAAAAGCTTGGAGTTAAATGTTCTACAGGGGCTCCTAGAGGAAAACAAATATTGCAAAGAGAAAAGCAAGTTTTGAATTAAATCTCAACAATTTGATCAGCAAATCGGTCTCCCGTCAAGCGTGGATATATGCAAACACATAGCAAAGGCATGCAATACCCCAAAATTAATATGATTCAAAAATGAAATAAGATATTCCAAAATGTGAAAATGAGTTAAATGAGATAAACACCTCTTAATCACCTCACATTTTATGACCCCCATCACTTGAGAACATTCATCTGAATTCATCTGTGTAGGTTTGTTGGATAACCAAAAATAAGTGCGTCAGAAACTTATTGGTTAGCAGTTTTCAGCAGTTGAGTTAGGGCTATTGGCTAAATGAATCTCTTAACTTGGCCTCTAGTGTGCCTATCACATTAATTATAAACACATTATAAAGACTTAGTGAGGCATGCTCCACGCCGCAAATAACAGAACTGACAAAGCTTCCACTCCAGTTGCCTTGCAGTCTGCCCAAACTTTTTTTCGGGGTCAGATCACACGGGGATAGCTGCTCCTTAAATTATCCGCCTTTTTCTTTTGGGGCAGCCTGATTGCAGTTGCTGCTCAGTTGAGTCAACGATAAACCAGTCTGTGGGTTTTGAGAGCCGGGCCCCTTGCCAGGCGGCATCTTTGTGGGAGGAAGCATCTTTAAGGAGCTTGGCCAAACCAGAAGTCGAGGGGTATTTTTATTTTTCCGATTCGTTAAGGGCGCATGTGATCACAATGGAAATGGAGATTGTGAGAAAGAGTGAATGCGTCCGATGGTGTGGATCAAGTTCATTCATCCTGCTTTACGTAGGGTAAATCATGTAGAAATTCCTACTCATTGAAGTGTTTCAGAAACCAGTTAAGACAGGATATCAGGGGGAGGACGAGGGCCCATGTCACTTTACACACCTGTTATCCATTGGACTTATGATAAAAGTATATTCCCCTTCCCTTTTTTTTAATTCCCTCATGTGTAACCCGGTGTAATCTCACAATCTCTTTAAATGTGCAGCACACCTGCAACCACAATTAAAATGTTTTCATAGGAAACAGGATTATGCATTTATGTGATTGAAAGTCAATCAAATCACCTTGTAACATCCCTGTTGACATAAACAAAAATAAATGCTTTATTTAAATGGTTTAACTTTTGCTGCTAAAATGCAGAAGCAGATTACATTTTGAGTGAAGTAAGCATTGGAAACAGTAAGCTATAATTAGGGATGTGTCATCAGTTATTAGCGGACATTTGTGGATATAATAATAGGCCGATATGGACTTTCTATATTTTGGTAGCACTTTTACAGTATGTTAAATACCTGGTATGTAGTACTTATAATAATAATAATAATAATAATAATAATAATAATAGTAATTATGTGGTAAGAAGCAGTCATTGCTGGTAATTGGCAATTGGTAATTAACCTGTGTATTATGTGGAATTTAGCCGGTAAGTCGTAATGCCAGGTACTTAAAGATGCATCTTATTCACTAAGTGTGTAGCACTCTTGTTAATTCCACATTACCAGGTTAATATCTGATATCTTCATGGGGAATACTGTGGGGCTGTAAAATAAAGTGACAGTTACTGCAAAATTACTGTGTGAATGTCCTTTTGCTAACTGCATTGAGAGTACCGCAAAGTCAAGGCATCACTCAAAGCATTATGACTTGTTAACTCAGCATTACCATATTGGTGACCAAATAATTGACACAGTGGGAAAAGAGGACTGTAAAATAAAACGATGACACATTATAGTTTCACAGTAACTAAGCAATACTTAGTACCAATAATGGTAAAGTCAAAAGTCTGTCATCCAGGGAATAATGCTTGCAAATTCAACATTCCAGCACTTATTTCTTCATACTACATAATAACCTACTACATACTATTAATATATGGTAAGATGAAGTGCTACCCATATTTTTTGAAAAGGGTCAACTTGCAGGGAAACATTGGCACTTTTTCTATATTTATATTTTTTTATTTTTTCTATAAATGTAGCAACTTTGTTATGAAGAAGCATATGAAGAACTGAGATATATAAATATTTTAATTTTAAAGCTGCATTATGTAACCTTTTAATGTTAAAATAGAAGCGTCTTATCAGTCTAGTTCATGAAGTGGGGCTGTGACAGAGGAGACTGGCTCCTCTCCCTTCACTGAGCCGCTGTAGATTCCCTCCATTCACCCCAATGAAGTTTTGGAGTCGGTAGGTACACTGGAAGGAAAGTTTTCTCCGAGCACAGGAAGTGAGGAATCCAAATTTACGAGCCGAACACACACATCTCTGAAACAGCAGTGAGCGAGCTAGTGAGCTAGCTAGCTAGCTATCAGTACAGAAAGCTATGGATAGTGAAGTCTTCAAAAATACAAACTGTTACCTCCCGCTACTACTAGGGGCCGCCAGTGGCTAAATTACGGAAAGTTACATGGTGCACTTTTAGCTATTATGTGTTTGCACTGATTTGATTTTCAAGTTTACCAACTTTCCAATTATCTTCCTGATTGAAAAATGGTTATGTACCATTCATAGGGTGTTTTAGCATCACCAAAGGGGCATGTTTTGTTTGCCTTATTTTATAAATTGCTTTGGAGGTGTTTCATTATAATTACCTGACATTCAGGCAAGCATATTGAACATTTGTAATAATTGCAATATTTCCAATAGTTCAATTTAAGTTGTTAAAAGTAAATCTAATGCTCTTACAGTATTCTTCCTGTAATACTCGTAACTCTCTAAACTTAATAAATAGTAGTCAGAATGCAGGTCAGTAACATAGGAGGACAATAGCTCAGAACTTTATTTGTGGTAGTAGGGTGTGGGGGGGGGGATTCTTTTCAATGCTCATCTGAGGGAACAACGGTTCAGTGCATGGGAGAAAATTAATTTTCCACTTCTTGATGTATGATTATGTGACTTGTTGAATATATAGAATATATAACAACTGGGGCAGTGTCACTCAATATTGGAGAAAAAAGGTAACAATTACCTCCCCTGGTCGAGTCTATATCAAGTTTTTGTCAGATGGCTTTTTTTGAGGTCAGACTGCGCCCTTGTCCGATATTGTCTGATACTGTGGTGGATGAGCCTATTATTTAGGAAACACTACTAGTCATTGTCATGAACATGTAGTGAAATGTCGTCATGACCTGTCCCATCGTTAAATTGGTCAAGTTCATAATCTTTGATATGTGCGTAAATAAGAGGATTTGAAAGAACACAAATGGGCGACAGAAGCTGGTATGAACTTGTCATGCAGCAAAAAATATCCATCTTAACAAGTCATTTAGTCTAGTGTTGAGTGTTAAATGTTGTTTTCCTAAAACAAGACACAATATCTGCCAATGGAGTGAGATCATTTCACGTTTTGAGAATTGGCTTGAAACTAGTGAAAATATCTTGATACTAGATGAGTGATCTGAGTGATTGAGTGATATTTTCACTCAATGCTTGACTAAATGACTTCTTAAGATGGATATTTTTTTTGCAGTGCACTTGATGTTGCAGTAAGTAGATAATCGGGGGTTGAGAATGCCTCGTTTTGCACGCCGACAAATAATGCACCCCATTCACGCTGTGGCTACACTAGCGAGAGAGGGGGAGAAAGACACTCGGGGAGGAGGAAGGAGGAAGAGGACCACGTACCTCTAGGAGGTCGTGACTCATGTATTGTTTCATACCATGCCCCAGTTCCAGCCATTGTGCTGGCTCTTTGTCTAAGCCTGAGTAAAGGAGATGTCGGGCTCTTGGGCGCTGCTGCCAGAGGGTGTAAACTCCAGGCAAGCAGATTTTCCAAGCCACTGCACTTACCCCCATTCAGGAAAAAAAGAATCGTCAACCTTAGTTTGGGTTATCAGGCTCATGCACTATTTGATGTCTGACACATAGATGAATTATGAACCCATTTTATTAAGCCATTCAAAAAGAATGGCTTAATAAAATGAGTTGATTTACCAACTCATCCAAGTTCAAATTTAAATCAACAGCAAGAACAAGAATGTGAATGGAACTGGTCCTCACTGGCTGTGTTTACATGCTAGCAGTAACCCTGCTATTGGCCATACTCCAGTTAAGGTCTTATTCGGGTTAAGCTCTTTACATGAACCTTTGATACTCTGCAAATTAGTGACCCTCTTGCCATGAATAAACCAGGTAGAATATCTGAATTTCCCCGAGGAAATGTTTCAGCAGTGGTGGTGGTGGGGTCGTGCTATTCAGGACCTTTATTGCTGAAACAGAAACATAAGTCAAATAATATTTTTTATAACTTGCAACTAAAGAAGTAAAATGTCAGTTGATGTAGCCGAACATGAAAATTATTTTAGAAACAATTTCTTCTTTAATTCTTCTTTTTCTTTATTTGGATAAAGGTTAGCTAAATAGAGAAATTGAAACTGTTTGCAACTTCAAAATAAATACTTTTACAGTTAATGGAAATGTTGTTAGCTGGAACATCATTTGAAAATAAAAGAATACATTTCATAATTAGATACATTATGGATGCTGCTGTAAGCTGTCAGCTGATTTCTCCGCCGACGCTGCAGTTTGGTTACGTGGCGTTCAGCCACTTCAGTTCTGTGGCCACAATAACCTTTTTACTAAGTAATTGCATGAATTTACTATGAGACAGCCTGAAAGATTCCAGTTAGTTATAAGAATCTGGCTTGCCACTTGTATCACCCACTGTAACCCTGCAACCATAATTGCTGTGTGACAAACGCCTTTTTGAAATCTATTGTTGTCAGTGTTTGAGCTGTTTTGGTGACATTTTGGAGAAATACTCTGAAGGCTATTTTGAGCGACAGTCAGTTAATAGCTCCTCAGTGACGAGGGAAAGGTGGAATTTAGATGAGCGACAGAAATCTGAAAAACGTGCCCCTGTGTGCTATCCACTTCAGAAATGGGAGCAACGGTGCAGCAAAGACTAGAATTACAGCAGCCCAGCACAGCACATTGGAGTTAGCCAGCTATAGGATTAGTATACTGTAGATTCTCTCTAGCAAAGCCCTGGAAACGATCCTGCCCCCCCGCCCGTCTCATTCTGGATTAGAAGTTAACCTGCCCAGGGAACCGAAAATTGGTTTGACAAGCAGAAAGCAATTTGTACGTTTCAAACTTCTTTTTGAAACCTAAAACTCAAGCTCGTCCGGCAGGTCTTTGCTGAATGGGACAAAAGCCCTCTCTGGACGGCATTAGTATTACCACAGGAGGTCTTGGTTGGTAATTATTACCTCAAGACCCCTGGAATTGTATCCGGTCCGGAATGAACATGTCAGTGATTTTTGTCAGGTTGGCAGAGTACAAAGTCCTGCTGAAATTACCTAATTTATTTTGAGTTCGCTCTGATGTTGGGGTAATTTTAATCCTATTGAAATCAACATCTCATGTTTCACCCAATGAATCCACTGACGGGGGTAGAGCAGCAGCAATCTTTACAAAGATATGCAGCCACTCAAGAGTTTCGCTGCATTGTGTTTGACGCTGTGTGGTGCGTACCTGGATTACCACGGTATGTGCATGGGCAAAATCAAATTACCGACCTTCCCTGGTAATACGAATGCCATCGGGAGTAGGACTTCATTCATATATGCTGAATGGAAAAAGATGGCTTGGCAATCAAAAGGGGAGAAGGAATGGAAATATTGTAGAGCGCATTACCTTCAAATACCATAACTGTGTTCACATCATGCTGCCACCTCTGAGTTTTCTTCATTGATCCTTGGAGCTGAACATTTTTGAGTGCTCTGCCACACTATAAAGCCAAGGTTGCGGCAGGGTCAGTCGTGTCGGCTCCTTTCATCTCCCTCTTCAGCCGCTACAGCACATGCACGGGCCAAGCCGAGTGTTGCATTCAGACACTCAGACTGTCTCAGTGTCTTGCTGCAGTGCTTCACCCTACTATCGACATCCTGATTGCCGTCTTGTTTTGTTTGTTGTCGGCCAACCGCCTTATTTCCAAAAAGAGCTCGGCCACACCGCTGACCTTTCCGTTTGCAGAAACACAGCAATCATTCTCAAGCCACACCACCGAGTGTAAAATAGCCAAACTGTTTGGTAGCGCGGGCTTAATGAAATGGCTCGCTCTTCTTTGGTGCAATTATTTGAAAAGGTCACTGCCATAACTGATGTTGAGCTTCAGCATGATTGCCCTACTTCACATTATCCAGCGTTTTGGCCCTTAAAACATCAGTTTAGGTCATATTATATGGCATTTTGTCAGGACTTTTTCAGAAAGAACTAATTTGTGGTGGATATTCAGTTTGGGGTTTATTTTGAATTGAGTATTTTATGGTACATTTGGTTCAGATATAATTCAGACGTTTATGAGTTTGCAACAGCAACAGCAAAGTGGCATTTGCTGGGGCCTGTACCATGCAGTGATGTTTGATTCCTTACAAGATGCCATGCAACTCAGGTATAGGTTGTAAGTATGGTTATATGTCATAGGCTATATGTATGTACAGTGTGGTCTAATCATTGAGTAGAAAAGTAGCAAATCTTCACAATACAAAATGTGCCAAATGTACTTGAAGTAGCAAAAAATCTACCAGCATTCTGCTACTGAAGTTAATAGAGGGTTTATACTGTAGAAATGTTATTAATGCACTATCAAGTAGCTTTTATAGCTATATCTTGTCACTGTGGATTGGACTCTCCATAACATGTCTCTCAAAGTTGGTCATTGTTTTGCAGAGACATATAATGCTTGCCAGCCCAAACCATGTAAACACTGTCCAGTTGTCAAGAACTGTTGTGTCTGTGGTGTAATAGTGTGGAAAAACACAAAGAATTTGAAGGCAAGTCTTTTAAATGCTCTAATACTCCCAAAATATCAGTTTCAGTTCCACAACCAGCATTCTACATTTACAGTAGTAAGTAAGTGTTGTAACAGTGACACTGTGGTTTGGAGTTTGTACCGTATAGGTTGGGGCGATAGGGTACATCCTCCTATCAACCAATCAACATCATATATGTCGCCGATCCCCGATGTAGTCATCATCATGCTCGGGGTGGGGGCTAAATTATAGTTTAAGTCCTCGGTCAAGGTCAAGAAAAAGTATCAAATTATCAAACTTCCCACAGGAAATATGTTAGTCAAGGTGGTAGTGGCTGACTAAGCTAAACACTTGAATAAATAACATTCACACCATTTATGTTTAACATGGAAGGGTAAATAAACTCAATTCAATTAGTTTGCATTGTGTTAGCTTACTTGTAGGCTAACAAAGTAAACCAGTAAATACAGTAAAGTGGTGCAAAGCCACAGATTGCAATGGCATGAAGGAAATAATTTTAGGTTGCTAACAGACTCGGTTACTAACAGCTAAATATCAAGGTTTTAGACAGGCTGTGCTGATATTATATCTTTGACGCTAGCTTAAATTGTAACAAGTAAAGGAAGAAACGCTAGAGGAAAATCTTGCAGATTTCAGCTAGATTTCAATCCTTCCGGGAGTCAGGCCGGCTCCCCGATCTAAGGCTTCATTGGCACCGAGCATGTTAAGCATTACAGACTACATCTGAACCCTCCTGATTGACTTCCAAGCTGATCGGGAAAGCCCCGATAATATCAAACATTTTTTATATTTACGATTCCAAATTGGTGCGGGTCCTGTAGCTTGTGGGTATTTAATTCACTCAGACACTGCCCTGTCCGCCTCCAGTGTTGTTCTGACCAAATTCACGTTCACGCGCAAGTTCCTGTGAGACTAGAGGTCCAGATGGTTCAAGAATCTGTACTGCAGTCTTAATCATATCAATTAGTGTGTGACCCCCAGCCCCAACTCTGTCATCTAGTGTCATAGTGTAATATTTTAATGACTTCAGGGGGAAAAAAATAAAATCCATTTGTACGTGTATGATACAATGCGATTCAGGATTTATAAATATAGCGTGTAGCAGGCTTAACTTAACTAATCACAATTTGGTGCAATGAAAGGTGAGAGGTCAAGGTGGATGGTGATGTTTTGTAAAGGCAGCTATCTCTGCCTGTCAAGCACTGCGTTAAACCCTGAGTGTCTTTTAAATTACCTAAGTGCCAAGGTAATTTAAACAGGCAAAGAAATTGGCAAGGGAATTTCCACTAGCGACGTTTTCAGCCTACTGCCAATCCCCGATGTATTTGTCAAATTGCCCAACCGTAGTGCAGCATCTCATGGTTGGCTGTTCACTTTTTCAGACATAATAGGTTTCCAAGAGGACGTGAAAAAGATGTCAGAACAGTGATGGTGATAATAACGAACCGAGGTCCAAATAATCACTACTCAATCTGGGTAAATCTACTTCTGATATGATGATATAGGCAACAATCAATATATAAGGTTTGGTAATGATTGGTGAAATATGTGTGCAGCCTGTTATCAAATAGCTTTAAGTGGGTCCCCAATCACTTAAAGATTTGGCAGCCAGAAACACAGTTTGAAGTGTGGAACCCAATTTCATAAATATTAATTGAAGTGAAACTGAGTGGCGGCTCTTTGAATGTTTAGTCATGCGCAAAGTTAAAACATAAAATGTTTATACAAAGACAGATGCATATAGGTCACATCTCTCACAGTCTGGGTGGATGTTTTCATCACTGTACACATATGTTATTGTTACTATAATTATAATTATTATTATTATTAGTAGCAGTAGTAGTAGTAGTAGTAGTGGTAGTAGTAATGGTAGTGGTAGTAGTAGTAGTAGTAGTAGTGGTAGTGGTAGAAATAGTAGTCGTCGTGGTAGTAGTAGTAGTAGCAGTAGTAGTGGTAGTACTAGTGGTCGTGGTCCATCACTACATGCAAAAGTACAGAGGGTTCTCTAATTTTTCTTCAGAAGTCAATGAAGAAATTGTACAGGAACAACCCTTCCGAGCAGTGCTGTAACTTGTCCAGGAGCCAGGCTTTGCCTCGCTCAATGACAAGATGTATTTAGAAGCCAGGACGTGTGACAGCCAACAGCCCTGCTTGATGTATTTGTTCGAGGCAGTGTAAGACTCGGCCTGCGATAAACCGAGGAAGACCGTTAGCTGTGTTGATCCACCGCACGCCATCTCAGGATCTGATGCCGATTCGTGTCAGATTGGAAAGGTTTTCGTCACGGCGAGAGGGGATAATTATGATGAAGTGATTGATTGACGTGCCACCTAAGCAGCGTGCGGGCTGGCGGCGTGTTACATTAGCTGACGTTCCTGTTTAGGTGTCAGGTAAATGGAGGAGCACTGAGAGATGACGTTAATAGATCCAGCAGAGACAGGAGGCGGACTGACAGATGTTGATGTTCGAGCTCTCCACGTAGGCAGCTTTCCCTTATCAGCTACCACCTGTAGGTTCTCTGAGGAGACAGTGTTAGGTGTGTGTCAGCCTTTGCTTTTTTAGTGCATCTAGTCATTCTACACCAGCTTGCTTAAAGATGCAATAAGTAAGGCATTTACTTTTGCAGAAAATGGCCATAATATATCTTCTCGTGTTATTAGGGTTGATGAATACCAATGACTCAACGATTACTTGACCAGGTGCTGAGATTTCTGGCAAAACTCACTTTTCTGCTCCACCTGCTCCTACTGCAATTTTCAACCACTCAACACTTTGCTAAGGTAGCAGGATTATTCCAGTATTTTGCATGGTGATAGATGACCTCTTCACTAGACGTTTCTGTTGGATCTCTGCTCTAAATAGGCCACTCCCCTATTGTGAAAATGCTTTATTATTTGTGCCACTTACAGGCTACTGTAAGATAATCCGGAGACCTGTCGATGTTGTTGCAATTCCTACTGGTTGCTGATAGAGTTCGCTAAAAGTCATAGATTACTTAGTGCCCCCTTTAAGCCATGTTAAGCTAGGTCAGTACATTCCCAGCACCTGTTGCTGAAGTATTTTTGTGGACATTGATGGAAAGCGCTCTGCATTTGATTGTCACATTTCCATCCTTTAGAGAAACATTTTCCATGCAAAGCTAGAATACAACTTGGTCCAAATCAGCTGACTTTCCAATATGAACCTGAAGAACTGCCAAAAACCTGCAACAGCATTTGTCTTTTTTTAAATTCTCTCAGCTTCCCCTCCCTATTTCAAATTTAGATGATTGCCTGGGGGGGTAACTGTGCACTACTAGTACACTAGTGGCGCTGCTGTATGCAAGAGTTAACAAGCATAATGGAGTATTCTAATAGAAAACAGAACCTAAATGATATCACGGTGTTAAATATAGTACCTTGAACATTGGTGCCTGACTTTTGGAATATTTTGATGGTAGCAGAATAGCACCATGTGAAAATATTTTGGTACTGTAGGTTGCAGCAGTTTTTTATCCTCACTGAAGAAACACAAGTGACTACTGATTGTTCAATTAAACCTTCCACAGTATTTAGTGTTCTGCCATGGACATTTTTGTGGGCACATAATACCAAGTGGTGCAGGAAAGAAACTGCCTTGTAAGGATGTAAAATTAAAGTCTCAGGGCAATACACTCTTGCATTCTTACCCGTGGAATTAATATTTCATTTGAAGCCATCACTAGCATATTGGGAATAGTTTATCCTCGGAATAAATGCAAGGGAAAGGCTCTATTTAAAGCCCTTGATATGACCCTGTTAAAAGCTAAGGCTACTTTTGGAAATGGCTTCCAGCAAACGGATGCTTTATTTTGTTTAGCGTTTCCCCTGGAGGTTTGAATTCCACCAACTATCCCCACAGATGCATTGAGCCCTTAAATGTATTTATTGACATTTTACTTCTGGCGTGCTGCAGCCTCCTCATTATTCCAACATCACAGATAGAGAGACCTTGTGTCATGCAACCAATGTACCATCTAATGTTTTCAGTGCTCTGAGCAAATTCAAATATCTAGGAAGCAGCTTTCACCATGTTCCCCTATCCAGTAATCACTGTAACTATTCGTTTTAAATGCGCAATTTGCATAAAAAACAAAGCTGATTTATTATATAATCTTATGCATATACCAAAACTGTAAACAGTCTTCCACAAATTCATTTGGTTTGAGAATTATTGAGATAATGAATGTGAATTTTTCCACAGAGTAATATCACTCGGAGGACATTTATTCCATCTAGTGTGAAATATAGCTCAGTAAAATAATGAAAATGGGGAGGGGAAAGCGTGGCCCAATTCCTCATGGAGGCGCTCCGATGGGAGTTTTTGCAGTTTGGTAAGCTCAGTTGTTTTATATATTTAGTCAAGTGAATGAAATTCAAAGCAAAGCATGGCACCCAAAAATCTAATGAACCAAAGACGGTAGCAAGATCTTTTTTTCAGAATCAATTACATCAAAGGCTAGGATGAAATACAATTAAGATGTATCATGGGTGAAATGGCCCTTCAACTGCAAGAGTTGTTTTTTTTTCCATACACCATTATAAACTTGTCTTTCTACAACTAACTTAATGATGCACATATTGTAGATCCATAATGACATATACCTAAATATCTTTTATTTTTATTCTGTATGTTATCAGGACTATAGTGGAGGAACTTCATGAACATTTCCTTTAGTCAGTATCTGGAAAATGATTGGTTAAACCTTTTGCAATTTTGTTTAATTTGTTTATATAATATGTTGTGCTGTTGTGGAGCTGGTTTGTTATACTAAAGACCTACATTTTACCAACTGTTTTCCTCGCTTGGTCAAGGAATATTTTCAAAATAATAAAAAAAACGTATTTTTAAGCTTACATAATGAAGAAATAAGAAGGCCCTATTTAATTCTTATTTTTCCTTTGCTTACTAACGCCCCCAGTTTGTGATTATTAGGTACTTCATTGTTGTACATATCTTTGTGCATGGCACAATCTCTCTTGTATGCAGGGCTTAAATTGGCATGTGTGGCTGTTCAAGTGTACAGCTTAGAGAAGACATAGCATGCAATACATCCAAAGTCACAAAGAGCTCTCTTTTTCTTTAATTGTTGTGGCATTTCCCATTTTTTGACAGCAATTATTTTCAAGCAGTGCACCATAAAATTACCCTTAAAACTGCTTCAAATGACATGACATGATTTTATATTGGTTTGGTTCTTTATAGCTCTCCTGTTACATTCGTCTGTCAGGAACACCAAAATGCATGATTAATCATCCAAAAATAGTTTAATACAAACATTTTCCTCATACACATTATCTTTACCTCTATTACTAACAATTGAATCAATATTTAGTGTAATGGTGTTTGTTTTGGGGCTTTTTAGACTGGGCCGTGAGAGACAGAGGCAGGAAGAGAGTTCACGGACAGGTTTTTTGTATCACAACAACATAAGACGACCCAATCTTGACTGCCACTTTCCATCTCATCTCTCTCAGCCTCCTCACCTTCCGTCTGTCCCACCCCTATTTATTTATTTTTTTGCTCACTCGCCTCACTTTTCTGAAAAAGGCATCCATTAAACTGTTGCATGGCCTTAGCTAGCACAGGCAGTGACTATTGGTGCCGGAATGGAACCAACTTTGTGGTTGTTTTTTTTATGTGGGAATCTGCGTAACGGTTCGAGATTAGTCACCGGCACGGGAACCGTGTTGGTGGAAGAGCGCTACGAGCGTCTGTGTAATGGTGTTTTTCACCCCTCACAGATTATGGTTACCTTGTAATAATTCACTTGTTTAAAAAAAAAAAAAAAAAATCAAACAGGATAAGCATGTAAATGGGATTTGTCCAGCTCCCTCCAATTCTGCCAACATGTCTCACTTCTCGGTTAGTCATTTCTAGAACTATTTTCTGAATTAAATCAGGAATGAGCAGCTCTAAAGCTAACTTTATATCGGTAACGGTATTTATGTTTGCAGCTGATATTGTTGCCTGATGCATATATTTGTCCATGGATGTCTCTCTTGCAGTTGGTGACTGTGGGACAATACCCATGTCCTCCTCATCTGACAATTCATCACCATGATCAGAATTGATCTGAAAGAGCTATTGATCAAAGGAACAAATCCTATAGGAACAAATTGTGTGTGTGTTCGTGACTGTGGGTCAAAATATGAAACTTGACTGCTTTAAGCCTCCATTCTCACTGCCAAAAGAGTATCTATGCCATATAAACATACAGGGGATGGTTGCAAACACATCTAATTAGTTATTTTCCATTTACATGTTCATTACGCTAATTAAGGCCAGCAGAAAAGGGTTCTATACTTTATACTTTAAATATACTTATATATATATTTTTCGAGTATATTTATATATATAGAGTTATATATATATAGAGTTGTCTAAAAAAAAGAAAGTGCTTCAGAAACGTTCTTGGATTCGCTGGCACTTTTTACTTCACTTTGAATAAGTTCTGAAACCTATCCTTCCATTTGAGAAAGTGGATGGTGAAATCAACATCAATGAATAGTGAAAAGCGTATACAGTATGGGCTGAACATCGGCAGCCCAACGTGGAGCTTGATTTCTCAATCTCGCTCTTTTCTCGCTCTCACTCTCTCTCCCTCTCCCTCGCCCTCTCTCGCTCTGCTCATTGAAGTGCCATCGTTTTCCCTCATGGGAATTATTTACCATCTCTTTAGTGGTGGCCTATTATTTATCAAATAAGTCTTTTACAGGGAATGCATTTCTTTTGTCAGCTTCGTTCCAGCGCCACCTCGCCCCCATTTTCACACATTCGTATGATGGTGACAAAAGAGAGCTGTTCAAGTCCTGCGCCCACTCAAAACACAGACAAGAGGTGAAGAAGAACGCTCTGCTTTAATATCCAAACTCCTATAGCCGGATGCAATTTACCGCTTTCTCAAAGGCACATTTTAGTCGAAGTGATATGTCTGGTTTAGCGGAAACTTACCGGACTGCATGAGAATATTTTGCCATAGGGAAAGACCTCTCATTGCATTGAGGGATTAGCACAGTGTGTGTTTCAATCACACTCTTTGTCAGGATTGATATTCCCCGTGTCTGGAGGCCGACCAACTCGCTGGCATCGGTGCTTCACATTTTGCTGTGCCTGAGGTGCTGCTGGGTCTTGTACCAAGTCATTACCGTAACACTGCAGGGGAAAAGTTATGCACAGAGCCGACTTCCTGAGAGCACTCACTGGGTCTACCGGACAAAGCCGCTAGTGTGAGGGTTATTTCAGGTCGTTTGGTTTGCCTGTTTAGCATGGGAATCGTCACTTGAGCTTACTTTAACCGACTTAATTACCCTGACACTCTCCAGTCCCCCTGAATTTATCATCTTCATCCAAGTCCGGGGAGTGCAACTCAAGCAATAACACCACTTGGGCCAAACCAATAGCGTATTGATTGGCATCCTATATAGTAAGGGACATCTCATTGAACGTAATGGAGTGGGACAGTAGAGTTGGCTAGTAAAGCGAAAGGTACTGAATGGTTTTCTCTTCCCCTGTTCTTTTTAAATTTCCTAGCTTGAGTTAATGAGAGGCAAAGGTTCCCTGCCGCACACTTCTAATTACCCTCATGTCGGCATGTAAAATGGCCGAGAGCAGCAATTTATCGGGTAAATCAACATCAGAAGGAAAATGGTCAAGGACTGCCAAGCCGCTGAGGCCCACCAACTGCGAGCTTGATCATTAGTCGACGACTTTTGATGACCTGGCATCTGCACTTTCACAATGGGATTGTGGAGAAAGAAATTCTGATATAACCTGCAGCAATATCCCAGTCCTCATGCATTGATTAACTGCTGGGATGGCAGTTTCTTTTTTTTTGCTTATAGCTGGGACCAATCTAGTATTCATGTATTCACTGACAAATATCACCCAAACATGAGTTGTCAGTGATCAGCAGTATCTGAATGTAACTTTTTTGGCTCAACTGCCAAGGGCTGGTAAACAATAAAGAATAATACAATAATTCCTATACATTTTTCATGTCAGTCTACCATTGTCAATGCTGCTGCAATCATGTTCCGTTTGTTAATTTAAAACTTGCTCACTCACTTATACAACAGAACACGTTTATAATTTCTCATGAAGTTCAACAGAATTACAAGAGAACATTTTGAAGATTTGATGGTGTCTCGGCCAGATGGAGTGTATGGTGAACAGCAGGGACAAAGTTTAAGAACAAGCAAACACCAAAGTATATAACTGAGGCATTCAAATGCTTGGTGGTTAATTATTAATTAATATTGGACCCTGGTGATTAGGGAGGCTACCTTAGTCATTTATACATATAAAAGCATATATAAAAGCAAAGAGGTTTTTTTGTGTTTTAGGAAGGTTTTTTTGGAAAAGAATCATGCAGGACTTACAAAGACTGCTAAGAGTTACAACATTTTGTTTGTGTATTTCTTATCAGTGTGG
>CABFOQ010024227.1:0-25160 GCA_900660455.1 Gephyroberyx darwinii
CATCAGACAAACAGAGCCTGTCTTGCTTTCCAAAGCAGCCGTGGCGAGGCATCTATCAGCCTGTCACATCTTATCTGGGCTTTCGCTTTCTTTCCTGGGAGAGGAGACTTAACTCCCGTGGAATCATGGCCCTGTAGATTCTCCACCATTAAATAATAATAAAAAGAGTCTGGCAAGTTCTGCTGGATGCTTCACCGTTTGCAGGTATTTTTGAAGTAGATCGGTCACTGTTTGTCAAGTTGGGCCGTTGGTTATTTCTGGGTCATATAAGGAGAGAAGGTTGAGTAGAACCCAGAAAAAAACATTGACATGACATGACAAACAGACATGACAGACCTCTTTCCTGACTGTCAGTTCTTATTGAAATCCCTCTGTTTGTTCGGATTGATTTCTGTTTGTTTGTCTGTAGAAAATGTCAGATTTTAGGTAACTACTAGTGATGACAGATATCCCCTCAGTTTCATACATTCATGTTGCATATGTTGCTGGAGGCTGTTCGTAGAGTCCAACTAAACTGGCACATTGTAACATACGACGTGTCTCTCAAACAGCCGGTTTGCAATCTGGCACCTAATCTGAAGACCATGACATATATACATTTCATATTCATTCATTCAGTGGATGTTTTGTCTTTGAGCAAAGTTTATAACATTTTTATCTTGAGAGTGAAAATAAATGAGATGATAATTGCATTGGTTCAAAGAAATCTGACAGTCAATTAATCTCGCTTTATCTTGTTGGCTCTCAACAATTGATGCCCCTGCCTGAGACTCGGTGCTCGGATGTGATAGCTTGCATAAGGTGGGGTATACAGTATATTCTGGGTAGAAAGGAGCAAGAGATGTGACAGAGATTAAAGCTATTTTGATATTCAGGAGAGGGAAGAGACGTCCTTGACAGCCAGCAGTTCTGAGGCACAAGATGGATATTTAAGAACAGACGATGAGTGGGAATGGCTGTGTGAAAAGTGGCTGATAACCTTGAGCATTCAGGCCCAGGAGTACATCGTACTTACTGTAAGTTTACCAAAAGAAAAAGCTTTTCTTGGGTTAATTCTTAGGTCACCAACATTGAAAGCAACCATTAGTAAGTATGACCAAGGTAAATGCCAGAGTAGCCAAACAATAGAGCCAATACATTTTCCTTTATTATCCCTACAATTTGCCTACAGTGTGTGATGAAGAACTATTTTATTGCAATGAAAAAATGAAATGAAATGAAAATGGCCAAAGAAGTAAACTTGAGATTGCCCTTTACTTTCTCCAGAAGGTTAATGGAACGGGTCTTATTTAGACTCCTTTAATTGTGGATATGAAGTGCAGCAATTGGAGACAGATATTATAAATCTTTGATGTCCCAAAGTCTCATTCATTTCTCTCTCTCTCTCTCTCTTTCTCTTTCTGTCTCTGCCTCGCTCTCTCTGTTAATTAGCCGATTAAAGGGGGGATGGAGGGAAAGGGAGGGAGAAAATCCTTTTAGCACTCGTTCATTTGATTCATTTTTATGGCACCAAAATGGAGCATGTTTATTGAACGTCAACCTTTACTACAGTGTAACATAAGTGATGACATGTTGACCTTGTAACTTCAGAGCCATCCTGTGAAAAGTTCAAGAGTATAGAGAATTATGAAATTATCTGACAATTACATGATCACATGCCCCGCGGTCAGTAATTTAGCTACCAGCTGGAGGTTCAGTACTCTGTTTCTTTCTTTCTTTCTTTCTCTCTCTCTCTCTCTCTCTCTCTCTCATCCTCTATTTCATTTATCAAAGTATAAACTGAGCATCAAGACTGTGTGCCACCGAGAGCCTGAATTGCACTGGGTCCAATTTGATGAGACCAGAGCCTGGGACTTAAATCATTTTTGAAGAAATTCATTTATATAAGAATATTGCCTCTCTGTAGCCACAGAGGCCCCGCAACAGCTTGAGCCAGAGACAAACAAAGAGAGGAGATTGATTCAATGTTTACAGCCACCTTTCCTTTTACTGGTTTCCTCCGTGTGAGCGATGAGAGTTTGATCATCTTACATTAGATTAATTATCAGGAGGAAATTAAAAAGGGCAGCACTCAGGAGATCAGCTACCTAAGGATCATAGCCTGCTTGAGAGGTTTTATCCTTTCATTTCTTAATGTTATTTCTCAGCAATTATTACAAAATTGCCTCCAATAAAAGAGCACATTTCAATACACATTATCAAAAGGCACATTACCATTTAAAATATGTTTTTTAATATATCTAGATGTAATATAATGTTATTCTGCTGCACTCATTACAGAGAGGAAAAGAGGGAGAGCGAACAGCAATGATATACCTATGAGTTGCAGTAATTCTTTATTTATATATATATTTAATATACACTTCATATATTATTATACTCAGCATTAATTCCTATTACATTCCTTTCAGCTCTCATTAAGTAAATGACCTCTTCTTCGAAGTCTGCAGAGCAGAAGCCTTCCAATGTGGACTTCAGACTAAATGTGCACAAATTACTTTAATTGCATTCAAGGACGTTTCAGGAGAAGAAAGATCCCCTGATTACATCGCTGAAATGAACCGCTGTGCCAGGATGAATCTCAGCTAACTTTCTATGAAGACTTTTTGGTTGGAAGGTTTTATAACTTTTGTGATATTTCCAGATCAGATGTAAGAAAATCAGATCTAAAGCAATCCTTCGGCAGATTGAGAGTCTTTGGGGGGCAGAGTCAAAGCATCCACAACCTCACTGAGGGCACGGATAGCTCCCTGTCTTCTCGTCAAACTCCTGGTGACTCCTTTGCTAATGTGTGCTTTGAGTCTCCCATCTCACCCATGAATTTATCAAATCTTTATAGATGGGCAAGACAGAGTAGGGCTGAGGGGGAGGAGACGAGCCAAGGGTGCATATAGAGAGAAACTGAGGTATGTAAGTGTGTTTGTGTGTTTGTGAGAAAAAAAACATGAGAGATGGAGGAGAGATGGGAAGATGGGAGAGGCCATAAAACAAAGCATCAGGGAATCTGAGAGAAAGTAAAGTTAGAGATTGCCTGTTGGTGTGATAAGAGGAAGTGAGGGAAGGAAGAGAGGAAGAGGAAGAGAAAAGGGGTTTTTCACTTAAATAGTAGGTGTATCTTTACCAGTACCGTTAATGCAATCATTCCTCAAAAACCTAGATCGATATCCACTAATTTGGCTACACTGGGGACCAGTAGGGACTTTTGTTTTGAAAAAGCTAATTGAACATACAATCGAAACAAGGCAAAGTGGAACCAAATAATATTATTTCATTCTTGTTTGGTCTTATGTGGTCTAAAAATACTTTCTCTCCAAAACACCCCAATTTAAAAAAATGACTGAATATGCTCACAAAATGATTTCTGGAGTGAAAGTAAAACCTACTTGAATACCTGAATACGAGCCCAGTTCAGACAGCCCAAGCTATCCCAGAGAGAGAGAGAGAGAGAGAGAGAGAGAGAGAGAGAGAGAGAGAGATGTCCACCATCACTGAAATTCCTAGCTACCTTAAGACCTCTTCTTTTAAACGAGTGGCATTTTAGAGGAGGTGTATTTTGGAGTATTGCGTAATAAACGTCTATTTTTTCCTAAAATAGATGGACTGAAACTTAAAATGTTCAACCACGGTGAAATATCACTTTAAAACATGAACACGGTCTGCTTAATAATGTATGAATACGAGCCCAGTTCAGACAGCCCAAGCTATCCCATAATCTCTGCACTATTCTCCCATATTCCCTGCACTGGACCAAATCTACAGGCTGATCGAATCCTTTCATCATCTGATTTACATTACGTGTAAATGGTTGCTTTTGATCATTATTATCCATTATTTCACTATACTATTTGAAGTGCATCGTCAGCCATTACTACATTATATCACATGACACAAGACTTGAGTCATGCAACGCATCACACAACTTATTATACCTTATTATGATGCAGACTCTGACATTTGCTGTGTGCTTATGATCCATATAGCCAAGGCATTACCACACGAGGCGTTCTCAGAGGGATGGGTTAATGATTTATAACAGCATCCATGTAAAAAGAGTGTATTAATAACCCATTCATGTTTAGCAGCCCTTTTTCAATTTGTTTGATTTATGACTTGATGATTTTAATTGGTTTTCACCATTTAAAAATAATACATGTGTCACTTCACACATGCACTGTATCTATTTTGTTGAAGGAAACCTTTAAACATTCATGCGTAGATGTAATTGGTGAACAAATTTAATCAATTAGAAATAACGTACAGTAACTTAACCACTGTCTTTAGATGGTGAGGATGTATCAAAATGAATCTTGACAGCCAAAATTAATAATAAGAAAACTTCCAACACTATCAATGTTTGAATAAGAACAGTTTTTATGGTGTAAAATATTCCGATTGTTTTTTGCCTTAACATCAAACACAAACTGATCATTATTTTATCATTATTTTATTAAAGCTGAACCCGACAACTTTTCAAATGGCAGCTAGAGCACAATACATACAAATCACATAATGTGACGTCGATAAACTGCACGCAGCATGTTTAATAACCCAGCTTCATACCAAAGGATACCAAAGGGAAAGGAAAATATCTGACGATGCTGAGTTGGCTCACTTGCTGCTGTTTAGGAGAAAGTTTTGTATTTTATTCTCAAGTTTCGATTCATCACTTCCTGTGTGTGGAGAAGATTTGTTTTGGCAAACATGGCAAATCTACGGCGTCTCAATTCGGGTGGTTCTCTTCTCTGTTGCAGCTCCACTCTGTGATAGGCTGATAAAGATGGGTGTAGTTTCATATAAAAAGAGTGCAGCTTTAAGTATCATTCCAAACATCTCAGTCATATTTAGGTGTGGAATGAGAAAGCTAAGAGTTTTGTGTGAGGAATTTCCACTAAAATGCTTTTTCACATTGAATCTTTATCTAGGTTTAGGGTCATGTTTACTGCTAAAGTGTTTTAAGGAAGTAGCCTGGTTAACAACCTGCCTGGGGAAGAATACTATGAGTCAACATACTGGCATTAGCCAGGGAATTAAGAATTATTTTAAAAGAAATAACTTTAGCTAAAATTAGGACCGTAAGACCCACAGGTTTTTAGAATTCACTCATTAATTGGACCACATCTTGGCTGTGGTTTGTTGACGCTGGGAGGTGTGGGGAGTGTGGGGATATCCAGAACGCTGTAGCCAGGCTTTGGCACAATCTGTTGGGGCTGTGAGGCTCCCCTTTAACAGACCACCGGGTCCGTAATTCAAAATTACTCCACCACCACTTTAGATCAGACAGGCATGAAAAAAGCCTCCCATGAAATACTCTGGGATTTCTCTCTCTCTCTCTCTCTCTCTCTCTCTCTCTCTCTTGATCTCTCTCTTGCACTACACATGCCTGAAGACTCTCTCTCTTTTCTCATTTTTGTTCTCTGTCTGTTTGCTGTCTTTCTTTTTTTCCCCACGTCACTGGCTACAAAATGTACTAGTTACTCAGCTAACTAACCAACACTAGCCTGGTTAGAATAACCTGGATAAGCTCCTTCTCCGGCTAAGACAAACCCGGTTGAGATGCCGATATTAAATGTGTTACTGTGGCAGGTAATCATCTCACTCTTTTCACTTTTTGTGACGCACACAGCATTATGGGTACATTTATTGTCATCCAAAAACATGAGCAGTAGTTACTAGTACTATTACTTTTGGCAGCATCTGTTTTCCCCTGAATTCGAAGTAACTTACTGCTCCATCAAAGAGATTGTTCATATTTTTCTGCTGGCAGGCAGATCTATCTGTGGGCGAGACGCCTCGGGTGGACAGGAATACTCTGTGAAGTGGTTTATTGATGGCAACAGGCTATCAAAGACACATGTGACCACCTTAACCCAAGTAAAACTTTAATCAGAGTACGGCTGATAGCCCGGTTACTGTGCAGTGTAAACCTAGTGGATATTCTCTCTCTCATAGTTTTGTTCTTTTGTTTTCACATTCTCTCTCACCTCCGCATTCCCTCTCTCCTTTCTCTCTGTCTCCCTCTTATCTCAGTGTTTCTCAATATCAGCTAAAAGGAGGGAGGGAATTGTTGTTGGTTTGGAAATGGCAAACTTGATTTTACCGTCCTGTCTCACCAGCCAGCTGGAACCTTTTGTTCTATTCTGCATCTTTCATTTAATTTCATTTCAGCGTTGACTGGCTTTGAAGGGTGGCGCTCTGTGCTTTGGCATGAAGTCCTCCATGCTGTCAGAATGGGTAAGCAGCTTTCCAAAAGTGAGAGAGACCCGCGAGAGTATCGCCACACACAAAATGTCACAACCATGCAGAAAAATCCTGGCGCTGAATGGCAGAGGGAGGGTAGTTTAACTGAGGATATGATGCTCTGCGAAGAAGGGCACCCGGGTTTTCATTTTTACAAACAACTCTAAAGCCAACATGAATCAGCAGAATCACCCGGCCATCGTCAGAGTGAGGAAACAAACCACAGCCTTGTTTGTGTCAACAATGGGAACCCGCTAGATTTCAAGTTGCTTGCAATTCCCTAACAAACAACCCACAATAACAAAGTCGACGTTGTGGAAAAAGGTCTGTGTAGTGCGACTCAAGCTTACTGTTGTACAATTTGATCTGGTCACAGTGGTAAACTTAGCTTGATGCTGGGTAATAGAAAAAGGAAGGGAGAAATCCACCCTCTTACACTCTTATCATCAGTGTGTGATGCTCAGTGCATTGCAGGAGTTATTCTGTGATGAAGTGTTGGAATTTATAGATATGTATTTTGTTTGTTGTACCCACTTTCCCTCAACCTGCCTTGTTTACTTTTCCCAGAATGACTTCCAACATTCCCCAGAGAATTTGCCTTGACTTGTTGGATTCACCTGCATTTTATGTGTAGATGGAGAGAGTGATAGTAAAGGAAAGAGAGCAAGAGTTTCCAGTCAAGTACAATCAAGAGGCACGCCCCTTACTGGAAACACATCAGGTTTTGTGACGGTGTTGCATTCTGGCCTGTCAGTGGAGAAACTGGTATCTGTGCCTCTTCTGCAGTGGATTCCTCCCTGTATGATAGTTGATGGTTGGGAATGACGCCAAAACCTGACATCATCTACGTTTGGGAATAAGAAAAATACACCGCCAAACAACATAACGTACCCAGGAAGGCAAGTTGCATCACCAATAGCTGTTTTTTTTTGACAGTGTTAAAGAGTTTCAGGGTGGATTTTCCCTTTAAATATGAAAATGGTGAAAAATGGTGTTGAAAGAAAATGCTATCCATCCTATAATAATTAACGATTTACTGTCAACTCAGGATGACGCATGAGGCCTGTGGTAAACAAGGCTGGCGCTCAACGCTTAAGGCCAGGTTGCTGGATATTGGCTATCCATCCTGTAATAATCAAAAATTCACTCAAGGCCTTAATACATCAGAGTTGGCTGTAACCTGGACTGAAGTAGAGTCAGATATAGATAGAGCCACAGTTCACTTTCAATTTAGGCATTTAGCTGATGCCCCTATTCAGAGAGATTCACAATGAGTAAGCAGGTAGGGGTTCAGTGTCTTTCACTTGAATGGGACATTTAGCTGGTGTTGAACGCTCACTGGCTGGGACCTGCTGGTTACAGGACAGTGATAAACCACTATAGGGCACCCTTTTAGTTGCACGGAAGGCCCTTCTTGGCAACTGTATGTGATGGCGCAGATAACGGCATGTTGTAACTGTATTTCTACCACTGATAAGTAGTTGTGGCCATTGTGGGAAAATGGTCTGTGTAGCACTACTCAACCCTACGGTTGTACAATTTGTTTTGGTCACAGGGGTAAACCGAGCTTGAAGCTGGGAAATGGAGAAAGAAAGGCAGTGTAACAGTCAATTCATTTCGTCCAAGGAACTTTCAGTCAGACTGGGTTCTCCTATTCAGATATGTAGATGGTGAAAAATGGTATTGACAGAAAATGTTTTTATATTAATGACGTTTTTCTTTTTTTACGGCTTGATAAGATCAATGCAGTGCTCTGTAACACTGCAGTACTGCTAGTCTAAGATGGATTATTGAGTCTTATCTCCTTGTGTCATATTTCCCAAAGCAGTCTTTGTTCAGATTGTGATTAAAAGACATGTTCTTCAGGGTCATGGTGAGTAAAAGAAAAGGTTATGTCGTCATTTATAGCCTTGCCTGATGTTTTGAGGAACAGGCCTCTGTACACTACCAACTAAAGCAGACAAATGGCTGCCAATATGGTTACTGACAATGTTGACTTTTGACAAAGACAAAGAGCTAACCATGTGAATCCAGAATCCTCTCCGTGAGTCCAATAATAAGGACAAATGGACTTCTTCGTTGGAGGGCACATGTATGGCTCTCTTGCAATTCAATTCCCAAGGTGAAGTGAAGATCAGTAAAATATCACGCAGCCTATAGTAGCCCAGAGGTTGGTTTGTGCCTTTGAATTGTCATGTTTTGATTTGTGAAACCTTAGGGAAGCCCAGTGGGGACCTGCATTCATTTAGGCATTATGCTGCTGTGATGTATTTCGTCTTTTATCCTTTCATGAAAAGTCCAATATGCCTGCTTCCCTAGGAAGAGGTGATGGATAGTGGTTGTCAACTCGGGATGACGCATGGGGCCCGTGGTAAACTCTGTCACTAGCCCGTATCATCCTAAGCTTTCCAAGGTGGCTGCCGCAGATCCACATCACTCACTAATGTTGAGTTTAAAATGACAAGGCTGGTGCTCAGCGCTTAAGGCCAGGTTTGCTGGATATTGGCTATCCATCCTGTAATAATCAAAGATTTACTCAAGGCCTTAATACATCAGAGTTGGCTGTAACCTGGATTGAAGTAGAGTCAGATATAGATAGAGCCACAGTTCACTTTCATTTTAGACATTTAGCTGATGCTCTTTCACTTGAAAGGGACAATTAGCTGGTATTGAGCGCTTATTGGCTGGGACCTGCTGGTTACAGGACAGCGACACTAGGGAATAAAACTAATTCTGGCAACTGTATGTGATGGCACAGGTCATGCCCTGTTGTGTTTCTACCACTAAGTGAATGTCTTTCAGTGAATTTGCAGCAAACTCCCAACGGCTGCCTATGCCACGGTGAAAGCGCTAAGAGGATATTTGTAGAACCATTAAAAGTAAAATGTTGCATTTGTGTTCACTCAAAAGCACTTTGTGACAAATATGTTTATTAAAAGCACTCTATAATGCATTTCACTCCCCTTGTATATGAAAAAACATCATGTACAGTATGTAGAGTAGCAGCTCATACGGGTGGCGTTGGGCACGCTCTAATGAAATGTTAATGGAGCCAGCGTTGGCCCGTCTGGCCCGTCTGGCCCGTCTGGCCCTATTGATTCATGTGGCGATCAAGGACATGTGTGGTTGTACTGCATTATTCAACGGATGGAATAATTCAGTCAAAGCGCTCAGGTCCAGTCACAGCAGCGGCGATCCCAACCCGGAATTGGAATTATGAAAAGTATGTGAAGTATGAAGTATGTGTCACTGCGCTTGAACTGTGAAGCAGTCTTTTGTTCCGTTGATGCATTCTCCCCTTTGCTTCATAAATTATTGCCATTTTTTCAACCCACACACCCGCGTGCTAATGCTGTTTCCACCGTCAACGTTTTGCTTCTCTTTCTTTGACTCACTGCTCCCCCGAGCAAGTCCACCCTCCGCTAACATCAGAATGATCCAGTGTTAATTGATGGGTTTGGATAATGCCATGTGATAAGGCCAGATATATTCCGCACACGTCATATTACTGATAAAATCAAGTGTGTTAGCCTCCAGGCACATAGTTAATGAGTTTCACATTAAAATCATTTCTCATTAATACATGAAAAGGGCACATCTTGCAATCATGTGGCCATTAGAGAGTGTGTTGTTTGAAGAAGAATCAATCTCTTTTCTACTATAAACCTTAAGCCGTATGTCTTCTACTTATTGTGTTCACGCCCTCACCTCTCCATTGTGGCTAATCAACTTTGATTTTTGTGTCAAAAATAAGAGGTCCATGCCTTTAAAAGGTCATTATCACAGAAGAGTGGACTCTTTTATTCTACTTATAGGTTGAAGATGAGACCAGTTGTGCAGTCTCTGCTTTGAATGGGAGCATATCAGTATCCATATTGTCAAAGATTATCACCTTGATGTGGTTTATTCCCTGCCTTCTTGCCTTTGCGGAAATGATTTGTTAGCCTGTCTGTCTAGTGTTGCTTGTCTGCCTGTCTTTCTGTCTGGATTGTATTTATATCTTGTTCTCATTCTGCCTGTCTGGGAGCCAAACACCTCATGTACGCCTGTCTGTCTGGTTGTCTGCTTGTTTGTCTGCATGAACGCTGTCATCCCCTCAGTGATCACTTCCCTTGAACCCCCGAATGACAACCCCCGCCCCCTCGCTTCCCTTTGCAGATGTACAGTGACCTGTCATACTCTCACAGGTACCAGTGGGTTTTTGTTAGTTTGACAGGAGGTTTTCAGCAGAGACGGTTGAGGGAAAGTGATAGAGGTTCGCGGTGGAGGGGGGGGGGGTCTCAGATCCAAATACCACTGAGACCTTTTCCCTGGAGGCAGGCAAGCAGCATCAGTTGGGTGATCAACCTGGACCCTGTTGATGAGCGCAGCCTTGGGCCCCAGTTTCCAAGGGATACAGCGTTGTCAACATTGAGTAATTAGCTCCCTTTCCTTGGCCAAGATAGAGAGCGTCCTTGCCCTGTGTGTTTGCACAAGATTATAAGCAATGCACCATAGTATAGAGTTTTTATGTGCCTCTATTTCACTCATCAGAGGGCACTCACTACAACACATGAAGGAGACTTGCCCAAAACTTCACCATGATCTTTTTCTTTTTAATCTTTCTATCTGCTTTTCACTTTTGATCGAAGGCTGTTTTCATTGAGGTGTTATTATTCATTCCAGGGGAGAGAAAAGCAGAAAAAATGTCATTTTACAGAAAAGTAAAACTGACCCTTAACAATAAATAAATTGTAAGGAGCAACAGATGGTGTATGGGTTATGTGGAGCTGTTTGAAATGGTTGTGGTGTTCATGTTTCTTTTTATTGCGTTGCATTTGTATTGTAGTGCGCCAAGACTTTCAAATAGAAATCGATTACAAGGTTTGTCCTCACTGATACCTGCACAGGTTTTGGTTGTGAGGCAGAATCTGCCCGGTCCAACCTGTGTTCACGCAGCTAGATCAAAGGTTCTGCTCAGTCTCTGTGACTCAAATAGGCTGGCGAGGTGAGAGATGCAAGATACATTTGATTTGTTGTGACGGCGCAGAGGATGATTCATTGATGATGTTCTTGAAGTGCAAGAGCCAATAGGAATACATCTCCTTGGTTCGTGTCCAACAACATCAAAGCCTTTCTTCTTCTCAGGGGTACCTTCACTGCAAATTGATTTGCGACAAGGGGAAGAGCAAAAGATCTCTCACAATGAAATCCACTCAAGTGTATTGTGAGAGCGAGGAGCAGGATTGAGAAAACAGGACGAAACCTCACAGCAAAGTAAAGATTTCTTGGATTATGTGCTGATGCTTGCAGCCCTCGTGCACTTTGAGCTTCAAAGAGAATTCGGCAACTTTGAGGATTGAGTTAGTTCAGGTTGAGGACATTTTACAACAGGGTGTGTATTATAAAACTATATTACATGAAACCCCATTCATCTCCCATGTCTCCCCCTTCCTTGTTGGATTTCATAGAGAACAGATGTCTTATAACACCTTGTGGAAAAGTTCAGCATTGCTAGTTTTGTCCCCAGAAATGATTGTTTCATTCTGGAGGAAATTAGTTACAAGTCAGCAATGAAAGAGCACCTGCGGGGAGATAAGGAAGAGAATGGTAGGTACTTTGCGGTTGCCTGGTTGTGCTTGGTGCCATTTCAATCTTTTGTGACTTGACCCTATGGTTTGTAATGGAGCCAGGGCCTCTATCACTTTGCAGCCAGCTGGCATGTTGTAATGACACTGGCTTCAGGACAGTAGTCAAACAACAGCCTAATTAAAATCCGCCATTGAACCGAATCACTAGCAGGATGTTGTTGCATATAATAAGGTTTCACTGACCATAAACCATTGAAAACAGACAATACCTGATGCTAGACAGATTGTGTGCACAAAGGTCGGACCGACATTAATAGAAAAAGACAGAAAATTTAAAGGTGTTTTGGCAGTTAAGTGTGATAAGTGGCTTGGGGGAACCCATCACTTTTGATTCATCTGCACCGCTGAATCTACACAAAAGCCCATCATGGAATTTGTACTTCAGTAAAGGACACCCTTATGAAACTCTACATATTTGATCAGCATTTTCCCCATCAAAAGTCCATCAGTCTGTTTGGGATATGATTGATCAGTATTTTTGTGTTCTTAATGGTTTGAATCTGATGTTTTCATTCCCTCGCCCTGGAGGGGAAAGCATGGGCACCGTCGCAAAGTGTTACAGCTCTACCGAAATAGCAGCACTCTAATTATGACTCATTATAGCAATTCACTCGATACCAAGCACTTTTCTCAAGCACTCTTTTGAATACTGAATATGAAGTCAGCCAAAAAAACACCTTGAATACCATGGGGCCCCTCATTTATTTTGTTTAGTGGTAATTTCTGCTAATCATCTTTGTTTACCTTTGGCTTTTTCTCATCTGCACGTCAACACAGGCCCATTCATGAGTGTGAGAAAAACGAGGCAAAACGTAGATAATTGGTAAGAATCTAATTAAGTTGTCCTGCTGTCGAGGATGTGAAACTAGGGAATACTCAAGGCCACGTTTTAGCATTTCCTCAAAAGCAACGTCAGATGGAGATGTCTGCGCCTGCCGCGAGTAAATGGGAACAGATTCGTACTTTTCTGAGGCTCGACTTTGTCTCAGATGGTCAGATGGTTGTTGGCCTTGGAAAACATGTGAATATGGAAAAGTATGGCAATTTACATATAGAAAAGAAATTTTGAATTTTTGAGTGTTTTATTCTTTGGGTACACTATTGCACCACTTATACCAGGAGAATAATACAGTCTATATTTATCAGGCATGGAATATTGACTGAAATAATACAACATTTTGGACTAGGTTTTTCAATCTGCCGGTACGTCAAAAACATCTCTTGTCTGAGAGCAGCAAAGAGTGGAGTAAGAGAGTACAAAAAAAAAGAAGACAACACCAAACAATCACATTCACTTCTGTGTGTGCGAATCCTGCTTTTACGGATGAAAAGATGCCAAGGTCATCCATAATTTATGAGCCTGCCGTTGCCCTACCTTAGCTCCCGCCGCAAAATATTACTTATCTAATTGTCCTACACTCTCAGGCATTGAATTTGTGGCTTGAAGGCAGCAGAGAAAGGGTGAGGGTTGTGGGCTGAGACTGAATAAAATTGATTTGTATTGCTTTACAAAAATATACAAAAAAAACAAAAAACATCTCTTGACTATCTAATAACCAAGGAAGCTATTTTAAATCGTCTGCTTAACGCCCACTGAGTTCAGACTCCACTTCTCCCAAATTTAATCTTTGTTTGCTTGTTGTTACGCTAAATTTGAATCTGAGTCGCTCTTCGCCACGGAAGTAAGCAATCAACGCAGAGGCCTTATAACTTCAAGGCTATAAAGGCACAACATATTTTAATAGCATTAGTTTGTTTACCCGTAGGAGAGTTGCAGTGTTCTGGCTCATGTTTGAATAAAGTAGTATCAGTGCACGGTGAATTAAACAGCCATTTACTGTGGACGACTTATCCAGAACAACTCGCAGCGAGTTTAGCCGGTGGATGGTCAAGGACGCTTCAACCGGACACGTTTGTAGGGCTGCGCAGGGGACATTTTGAGCTGGTGTTTCTAGCCACCACATAGTTAGGAGAAACTTCTTACATGTGTTGAAATGTGCTCAGAAAACTGACTCATTGTATCATTATGTAACAAGCTATCATAATTACTATGAGCTGGAATCATATTGTTGCAGCATATATTCATACACCAATGTGTGTGAACCAGGTAATCTTAGCAGTTTGAAGTTTGGATCATCGCCCATAAATTGCACAATCAAATATAACCTGAAAGACAGGTACAGCCAGAGAGAGAGAGAGAGAGAGAGAGAGAGAGAGAGAGAGAGAGAGAGAGGAAGGCTTTGGAAAGTACAGTAAGTAAAAAAAACAGGAACAAGGTGATAAGACGTTCCAAAGTTCACCTGTACACCTGAGCATGGCCACTCCTTTCCCATAGTACACCAGAGATGGTTCAGCTGTGGAGGCTATACAACGCTCCTGAACCGCTCTACAACGCCATGTTGCCCTGTGGACTTTGATTGCGGTTTTGCTTGGGAGGATTTGGATTGGATTTCAATTTACCTGTATTTATTTTTTTCCCGTGGAGTAAATCACATGTTGCTTCTGTCAAGAGCTCAACACAGAGGGGCAACAAGTTGAGAGCAGGGCCCAGTGAAGATGTGGTCTATGAAAGTCATCATCCTGCTCCTGTCCTGTTATGGTGAGTTAAATGAGGCCAACATGGCTCACTCTTTTGATTTACAGTAGCTGATTATTTTCTAGCCAGCAGACATTTAGACCATTTTCTTTCCCAGGGAGCCCTAATACGAATAATAAATAATAAAAACAATAAATTCTGGTGTTAAATTTGACGTCTACTGAGATTCCCTTTCATTTCCCGGCAAGGAGAGTCCAGGGGCCCCGCGAGGACTTTGCCCGTTCTAAATGAGAGTGATCGATGGAAAATGCGATTTCATTTTAGTGTCTGACTGATGTGCTTTGTAATATCGACTATATTATTGTACAGCTTATAAAAATGCTAATTTTAAATGGACTACTCTGTATATCATTTTCAGCATGATATCTTTCACATAACCAATAAACTACATGGGCTATAACGGTGAAACTGTTATATGCTCTGGGTTGGTAAACAAGAGGTCTGTGTATGTGGCTCGATGTGAAAATGTTGAAGAATGAATTGACTCTAACTGAAAAATACATGAAAGTATATTGTCCAAACTGCAGGGTAGTATTCTGTACCCGCTCGTGTATCCCAACCAAAGAGCTGGCAATTGTTCCCTGCTATCAGATATATCATGTGACTGGCAAAGTTGGGAGACAAAGTTTCGGGTTTCAGCCACCAGCAGAAACAAAGTCCAGTTTACATCCTGTGTCCTGGATCCTGTGTCTGAGTGCTGTACCGGCGGGGCCTTAAGCAGCTGTAGGAGAGAAATGAAATGGCTCTGCCTCTCCGGGGACTTGAAATTTGGAGAGCTGCCTTGGCTGAGGATGCTGAGGTTTGGACAGTGTTCCAGTGTGTGCCGTGAATTCAAATTGTGGTGAAGCGTAGATCAAAGCGAGATGTGACCTGGGTAGGGAAGGCTGTATTTTCTTAACTACACGGGCAACGGTTTGATTGGGAACGTCTGGGGCTTTGTTGCCGTACACACTGTTCTTCTTACCGCTTGTTGTACTTTAACACAAAACAGAACATTTCACGTTGTGGCAAGTAGGGCTACGGTCAGGCTGAACACATGAATTATGGATTACAAAACAATCCATAAGGCTAGGGATCTGATTGGATGAGAACTAATAAATAGCATTAGCATTGACCGTAAAGGGTTTCATATACTTTTCTCTTCCTCCCTCTTTAGGCTGTCTTTCCGCTGGTGAGAGACCGCACTTCGTCTCCAGGAACTTCAACAACGTACTCCATTGGGACCGTGTGGAGCCTGACGTCCCTGGAAAAGAGGTGTTCTACAGTGTCCAGTACTGGAGGTGAGATGCAGTATGACAGTTAATTAAACCTGTGCTTCCGTTGCCCTCCATCGCCCCTGTGCCTCCATCTACAGATACACATGGACAGGTGGCGGCAAAGTGGGGGAAAAATGCAGAGAACACACTCAGCACTCATTCCCTAGCTCATAGATTTCCAAGTCAGAAGTCTGTAAAATGATAATTTGGTAATGCTAATAGGCATGAAGACAGACTGGTATCTCCGCTAGCAAATTAGGTGTACATAGCAAGTACCCATAAGTACCCAGATGGCCTGTGGGAAATGGAAGAAATATATCGGAGGACACTTGGCATCAAACTTGAACCTGGCACATATTTTCTTCCCATATCTATTCCCCAGAAAGTTTTAGTCATTACCAAAACATCATGCTGATAGAGAATGTTATTTTAGTGAAGAACTGAAAGTGATGTTGTGGGAAAGTAACAAAAAAGCAGTTTTCTGGTCCTCTCTCTCTCTCTCTCGTAGAAATGGCTGGGTGGCTCTATCAATTTATTGCTCCATAACCTGCCTGCAGCCTTTGAGCTGTACTGTGCTGTGACTTGACTTCAACTTGACTTCCCGTGGCTCAGATATGATGCTACAGAATAGCTATAGGGCCTGTTCGGGGTCATTAGTATGGGCCTCACTCAGCTCCTTTGGAGGAGGATGGAGATAGAAAGCTTTCAGTGCTCTTCACAGCCTGCACATATAGCGTTTTCCTTTTCTTTTTTTCATTCAGTCTCCACAAACATTCTCAACAAAGTGGAAATGTCATCTTGTCTAATTACTCATGATGCAGTCTTCTAGACAAATGTCAAGTGCCACTGAAATCCTATTGACTTTTCTCCTAGCTATTCACCTGGCATTGCTGGCGTGACTTCTCAACGTCAAATCAGCCGCTGAGACATTAGATTGGACTAACTATGGCCACTCAACATCAGTTTCTCGTTAGGTGTAATGATGTCATTCACCTTTTTCAAAGAGGCACCATGCGTTCAAATGATGGATTGATTAAATGGCCTTGTAGCAGAGCTGCTTCTGAGCCCGTGTTATACAGTACTGTGCAAAGATCTTAGGCACGTGTAAAAACAATTCCCTAAAGTGAAGATGCTTTCAAAAATAATGAAATGAAAGTTTCTAAATATAAAAAAAAATACTATAAAGAGCAGTTTATATTTAAACTTGTATCTAGGGTGCCTAAGACTGTTGCACAGTATTGTACACATACATACATAGGATTTCATTCCAAAATGCTTCATTCACTTTGGGAAAAAATGTTGTTGATGTGCTTTACTTAATATTTAAAGAAAAAATATATAAATGGTTGCATTCTCTAAAATGTTGAATTAGCTCAAGCTAACTAATAATCTCAACATCGTTAATAGGGAGTTTCACTATCATGCCAACAATCAATATGATTTTGTCAACTAATGACTTTTGTCAGAGCAGTGTTGTTGTTTTTTTCGATAGATATCTCATTAGGGAATGAAACTCTCTAGAAAAAGCCTCCACAGCACATTGTAGCCTAGCTACTCACAGAATCAATGAACCTACAGTAACTCACCATGTGGATCCAATATCATCACCTTGTTTTCCATTCATTACAGTGATGTGGATCAGCGACACCGGACAAAAGTGGAGTGTGAAAATATTACTGCACAGTCCTGTGACCTGACTGCAGAGACCCCATCGGTTTTTGATGTCCACTACTATGCTAAGGTGTTTGCCAAAGGTCGCTCTCATGGCATCACCTACAGATTTAAACCGATTGCACAAAGTAAGAATCCTCTTGTTTTTTCTCCTTGTGAACTCTTAAGTTTTTGCAAATTATTAAATTAAATTATTAATATAATTTCAAAATTGATCAATTTTACACCAACAATTTGTATTGTTAATTTATTTTACGTAACAGCAGAAATGTAATCATAAACTACAGTATGTCCTTTAACAAGGGTACAGCACTGAGGTTTTTTGGTGTAACTTTAATAAGGGTTCCTACATCTTTTGCTAATCAGATTTCATGACACATAGCATAATTTGACCATGACCAATATTTGTCACAGTCTATGTTGCAAATGTCACATTTTTCATGTTGAATATCTGATCTGAATGTCCCAGGTCTTCTTTCTGGCTACAACTATCACTTAGGACCGACACTATTAGGACATTTCTGATTTGAGTTTTTATTCCTCAAAGGGAAGTGGATCAACAAGCAGCCACGCTTGATATTAAACATTTCACTGGTTAGGAAAAGAGTGTGAAAGGGGAAAAGAGTGTGAATAGATCCATGATACTTCCAAAACTATACGCACATGTTACATTTTCCATAAGCTTTACAGGCCTTGAAAACATTTTTGTAATTCCATCTTTTTCTGTCTCTTTCTATACGTTTCTCTGTCTCTCTGCAGCTGTTCTTGGTCCACCCATCCTGTCTAGAAGGGCTACTGTGTCATCCTTACATGTGAATGTCACCCTGCCCCTGGGACCAAACGGCACATCCATAGGGGACATTTTTTACAACACCAAACGTCCGCCCTATAACCCTTCAACTCTCTATATCCTTAAAATCACCCATCCAAAGTGGGCTGCACAGGTGAATCTCTTCCCACACTCCCATGTCACTCTCACTGTGTTTTTTCTTTTAAGCCCTTAGACGTTTTCTTGTTTATGTGACCTCTACAACCTGTAATGCACTAAGCTAAATTGATCACCTATCATCCATCTGACCCATTGTTTCTCCAGGTCAACACAAGCACAACGGGCCAGTTTGTAATCCAGTTGAAGAACAACAACACGGGGTACTGCGGCTATGTCGTCTACAAGCCAACCTTTGAGCAGGGACGCTCCACTAGTGAGAATGCTTCCTTCTGTGTCACACTGCCAGGTGAGGACAATGACCACAACCTCCCCTCGTCTTTATCTTCACACCTTCTCTGTCCACACTTGTATTCTCTCCAGTGATGGCGAAACGAGATAGTATGTTCCCATGACACTCTCTTACAGCTGAGGCTTTTTCCTGTTATGGTGTCATGGCGGTTACACAAGAGATTAGATCGCAAATCACTGTCTGCTTGCATAGGTGATGTTGATAAGGACTGTAGATGACTACATGCTATGTAATGCGTTCATGCTGCACAAATTCATTGACGTTCACAATTTAGAAAATGGATTCAAAACAGTAAGCGTAGCTGAAGATATTTCTATTGAGATAACGTCCTGCTAACTGGAAGGGATAAGGGGTTTCCTGGAATGTATTGGTAGAGCCAGGAAAATACCAAATACCCAGCTGCCCTACATCACAGGCTTATCAGCGCTACTCCCTGAGAACATGCCTGGGCTGGAATGGGAATTTCATTACTTACTGTATCGAACGGCTTCAGGCTCTCTGGTTTTGACAGATGTTTGTTTTTTTGACATTGATATATGACACAAATTCTCTCCCCTCTGTTAGGTGACCCCTGGAAGCTTTTTCCTTGGTTCCTCGTGCTTGCTGCTCTTCTGCTGGTCATAGTCACCATATCAGTGGTGTATATGTGTTGCTATGTGAAGGGTGGAAAGAAAAACAGAATGCCAGAGTCTTTGGTAAGACAAACGTGCCGGGATTTCCCCGCTGTGTGTGGATAGCTATAAGGAAGTGTTGCCTTACTGGAAATTGAAGCCTTCAGGCTCTGTGCACATGCTTAGCATATTACTGGGCAGCAACACCTGTGGGGTGTTTATATTGAAACAATGCTGTTTAGTTACTTTAGTTACTTACTTTAGTTACTTTAGTTAGTTACCACTTATTGTAAGTCGCTTTGTATAAAAGCGTCTGCTAAATGACTGTAATGTAATGTACTGTAATGTTACCTGATGATTGAATGACTCATTGTGCCTTGTGACAGCTTTCTTTCCTTTCCTTCCTTCTTCGCTATGCTGAGGTGTGTAGTGGTCTTGTAGTGTGGTGGGGTAGTATCAGACTTTCCTTGCCCTCTGGAGAAAGCTGTTTTTTTTCACCAATCTTTTATTATGTTTATGTTTCATTCCATTATATAATCACATTAGAAGCCTTTATATAAATCATGTTTGATTTAATCTTCAGAATTTCGATGAGCTCTATTACGGTGGCCGAGAAGGGTAAACGCGTTGCATTTCAAAAACACTGCAACAACATCACAACATAGCTGCTGCTTTTCAGAAACACTGCAACATCAATATGACAACACCTGCAACATCAATTTTGGATAATGTCACTGCAAATACAGCCAAAACAAAAGGGTACTAAGCCAAGGGAAAGGGAAAGGGAAATAATAATTATAATTTTAATTATTTAATTTTAATTATAATTATACTTTTGTGCAATTAAGGACCAGTTCATCAGGCGGCGGTTATGATTATACATGTGCAAGAGGAACACTAGTGGTCTATGGTCTGTATAAACTTTTACCAGCCAGGCACCCAAACTCACATAGACCTCAAAGTGCTGCCTTGACCATCCTCCTGAAGCAATACAGCACCGGCTCCCACATCACTGGCGTCAACCTCCAGTTTGAACTGCCCAGCAAAGTTAGGTGCAGACAACACAGGCGCACAACACAGCAAGGCTTTAATACTTTCAAAAGCATGTTGGCACTCACTGGACCAAGAAAAGGGCGGTGAGAGGGGTTGCCACAGTGGAGAAGTTTTTGTAAAACCTTCGGTAGTATCCGGCCATCCCAAGGAAGTGCCGCAGTTCCCACCAGGTGGTTGGCACTGGAAAAGCTGCAATTGCAGAGAGCTTGGAGTCAGCAGGACGTACCTTTCCTTGTCCAACCTTTTGGCCAAGGTACAGAACAGTCCCCTTCCCAAACTCACACTTAGCAAGGTTGGGGGTCAGGGAGGCCTTAGTCAAGCGGTGAAAAAAAACTTCCCTCAGTGTACCCACATGAGCAGCCCAACCAGATGAGTAAATAACATTATCATCCAGGTAACACAAATTGAGTGAGCCACTTCACAACAGAAGTGCCGTTTTCTCACGTCATATTGACGTTGCAGGTGTTGTCATATTGATTTTGCAGCGTTTCTGAAATGCCGTAGCTTCTCGGCCACCATACTCAATGGACTCCACATACAATTCCATCTATTTAAGATCACCCATCTCAATTCTGTACATCATAGCTAACATTGTTGTAATCAAATGAAAAGTTGTTGATTCACTTAAAAAAAATCAGTCTCTAATTTGACTTTGATGGATTCATTTTCTTTGTCTTCAAAACAGGCAACTGGTTTTAACATCTGGCTTCAAGTGACGCATTCTCCAGATAAGAATCTCTTAATTTCTATACCAGAGGTTTGTCCCCAAAGTGACCAAACGATTTACAGCACCATCCAGGTGAAGACAAAGGTCCCCTCAGTTGAGCCTGGAGGCTATTCCCCCCAGGACCTCCCCTGCCAGGCCCTGCCAGGGAACAGTGGCTCCTCCATGGACATGGATCTCCATAGTCCAACACCAGGGCACGAGGACACCAGCGCCCAGTCCTCCGAAATCTACAGTGCAGTGGGCGTCCAGGTACCTGGTGAAGAGACTGAAGGATTACAACAAGCCACTAAACAGGAAGACAGAGGAGGCATTACCCTACCATTGTCCTCCCTACTTAGGAAAGCAAGCTGGGATATAGGTGGAACAAGCCCAAAGCTGATCTCACGTGGGGCATCACCTTTACCTGACTTGGACTCTCAGAAGAGCAATCCCGTAGGGCCGCTGTTGTTGAACACATTGCGGGATATCAATGGACAACTGATGTTCCCCACGCTCACATTTCAGTCACAGAGTACTACGGCTGGCACAGTATTGCCCCATAACCCTGAGGGGATGCCGCTTCTATCGGACCTGGTAGTCTCCGGCGAAGGGGCTTCCTCATTATCCTTACACAGCATAGGGGGTTCAGAGTGGTCAGACTCTGGGTGTGATGACAGCACTGTCAGTAGCCCAACCCATCTCTCCTACAACTCACAGGATTCCCCAATCCAACCCTTACTTCCTGCTTTTCCCACAGACTACAAGAGCTCACAAATAAGGCATATTTTTTGTGAATCAGGCTACAAACAAAAAAACTGGATGCCAGCTAGCCCTCTTGAAACTACACCTGAGGACAATTTTGAACAGGGCAAGATGAACTTGCTTTGGTCTTGGACTGATCCTAAAGAGGAGGAAGAAGAGGAGAAGGAAGGAGAGGAGAGCATAAGGCAAATATATCTGGGAAGTTGGGTGGTACAAATTCAAGAATAAGTCTCCTCTCTTATAATCTTAAAGGCTTAACGCCTGTTTTTTTCTGATTTGGGTCCTCAAGTAACAGTAGAGATATGTTTCAGCCCAGTGAGTTTTCAAAAGGAGAGGAGGAAGTTGATGGGATTTGACGACGGCTTGCAGAACTTGCAGAAGAGAGGAGCTCTGAGATGAATAAAACCATAGACCAAGTCTACGGTAAACTGCCGAGTCATACTCCAAAACAACCATTGGGCCTTTAAAAGCGCTGTCCGTTTCAGCAGAGAACTGCTAAGTCATAGTTTGCTCCAGTGTTAAAAAGAATGCATGGTTTTTTGTTAAAGGGACATATGCTCTAACAAAATGTTGGTAGCCCACATTAAAACAAATTATAGATCTTTTTGAGGGGTACTAGGTAACTTAAGTACTTGGTGAGTGAATGATGACACAGGCTGAACTCTTCGTATAGAGGTACTGAATGATAAACTTCAGATAATGACCTATTTGCTTCCAAAATGGATATAATGTGTTTTGGAAGCAAACTCTTCATTTACTGAACAGCTGCATGTACATACAGTAGGGGGGTTCATTGTGTGCCCAAATCAGGACAGTCGTGAAAGTATAGTAAATATGAATAGAATTTGTGGTGCTGTTTTTTTTTAAATGTTTGCTTTGCATGAATTCATTTTTATAAGCAACAAATATGTTGCATATGAACCGGTATGAACAGTTCCAGTTGAATCTCATTACACAGTATCATATGTTGTATCAAAGGCCTTTTTACACCCCTTTAGCACGATGGTATTGATTTGAGCCCAATAGCAGTATTGTTTTCCTCAACTTTGTCACGACAGGCTGAAGCTTTGTTCAGAGAAGCAGCTCAAGTCTGATTTTTCCACATATCCACTAGGAGTCGGATATGTTTTCTGAAGTCTGAACAGCCAATAATACACGTGGAACCCGATCTTTTCAGTTGAGATTTAAACCACATTCGCACGTGGGTTGAAACGTGATTCCAGTAGCATCTCTGAAAATGCCACTCAGTCTGACCATTCATATTAGATTTCAAGTGTTTTGTTTTTTTCATCATCGCCTAGCAACACGTATTTGACGTTACATGAGTCATTATGCACATGCCTATGCCGTTACTATGACAGCTGATGACGTAATGACAATGATGCTATCTAAGAAACACACAATTTTGATCAGGTCAACAGCCGATTTGACAAAAGGAAAATCGGACTTGCCTACAGTCTGAACATAGCGCTAGTCAGAGTCCAGGTCCCACTGTAATGTTCCTATAGGGGAGTTGAATGACTGAATTTCCACCAAAATAAATATATGTTGTTATTCTTATATCATATTTCAATGTTATCAGTGTAGGAAATATACAGAATGACTGCATACAAAAAAAGAATGATGTTTTTAGTTGTTTTCTTTTTTTCATGAAGTTCATGAACTCGTTGTGTTCCTTTCATTGTTTGCTGTTCTTTCACCTGATGAAATTACAGTATGTTAAATTATATTTGAGGGAGGGGTCATGGTACAACTCATGCCATACCAATAAATACCAGGCCCGTAATAGCCGAAGTGCAATCTTGGACACACAGTTGTAAACCAATAAAAATTTCAGGTGTGCTGAAATAATGTGACGTGAGTCACATATGAACAACTTGTACAGTATAATACTGATATATAAACTTTTATGTTGAAATGGTTGATGGTGTTTACCTTTGAAGACGTTCAAACGAGGAGTTGCATTTTAAAATGAGATATCCACCATCTACCCATACAAAATGATTGCTATGTGAAAGTGTCAACAACCTATCAACCTCTCAGTTCTGTTACCTTATCTCCAGGTGAAATGTTACTCAAATACGTGAGAATAATATATTAAACATCGAAAAGTATTGAAACAGGTCCTTCCCACATAGATGTCCTATGGCTCAAACAGAGCCGAGGTGAGGTGGATTGTGCTAAGGATCCAAAGTGCAGCTCAACAGCCTGTTGCCAGGTTATGCTTTGAGTCAAGAGGAAAAAGGAAAAAATCAGAAGTGTTTGCATTACTGTTAGGACGAAACCGTACCACTCTTTTAAGGGTTTTCATTCAATTGAAAACACATAACACATAATTCACTGGGATAAAATGTTAAAATGTTAAAATAAAATGTTGCTGCCCAGACGATGCCACATGGTGAGGACATTATCTACTAGACAGTATCTGATTTAGAGAATGTATCAGAATGACTACTCTAATCGAAGGTTTCACTCTCGCCACTGTTACTCTCTCCCCATCTACAGTGTACACAGATATACAATTCATTACTAAATCAACAACACATACCTTTCTAACATTGTATGTGTATCTTGTGTGTCTACTTTGGGGTCTGTGAAATGAAAATATTTGGAAGTCGCTGGTCTAATTGACAAGTCAATATTTGCAGTATAGCACACCACCAGCAAAAGTAGATTAAAAAATAGGTAAATAGTTTCTGCAGATTATGGCATACTCTGGGCATCTATCTGACAAAAGCTTACCTGTATTATGCATTAGATGTTATAGATGTTAGTGGAATTAATTGTCACTAAGCAGAGGATCTGTCTCCATTTTAAAATCTAATTCTGGATCCTTCCTAGCAGCTAGAAGAGGAAAATGTCCTCTTACTGAGCTGTCTACTGGGTAGTTGACATACAATATGGGGGAAACAATATAGCAACATCTATGGGAAACCGTCCAAGTCATATCATGAGCCTTGGGTGGAGCGCTGATTCAATCTGCATTGTGTGCCTTGTAATATAACTGTTACTAGACACCATGGGATGTTTCACAGTGAAAGCCTGACCTATATGGGGGTGGAGGATGGCAAGACCACATTAAAAACGGACCTTAAATTAATCACATGAATTACAAAGGCAGCTACACTGGTGAATCACATGAAGTTGGCTGCCACTTAGCAGCATGTGTCAGCTCCAAATGAGGTCTGACAATCATCACTTCTAAGTGCGTTTTCAAAGCAACAGGAGGGACTCTATTTTCAACGCAACGCATGGTGCATGGTGGGGCTTTACGTCAGCAAAGTGGCATTTCACTCGCCGTGAACCTGTGGGAGGAGAGGTGCAGTAGGGGATCATGCAGCGCAGTGCAATTTTGGTGTCAAGGATTATGCAGAGTTGCACTTGTTTTGGCCACTGTTTT